>JARPMJ010001346.1:0-169511 GCA_033366665.1 Phoxinus dragarum | reverse complement strand
GTGGAACTTTTAGCTATTTTACTAGCACTCACGTGGATAGAGGAGGTTGGGCCTAACCAATATATCATCTGTTCAGACTCAATGGCATCATTAATAAGTATTGCAAATTGTAAATCTGTTTGTAGGCCTGACTTGATTTATGAAATCTTTCATTGTTTATATAGATTACATAATCGTAATATTATAGTGTGTTTTATGTGGGTCCCATCCCACGTTGAAATTGAGGGTAATGAAGCAGCTGATCGTTTGGCTAAAAAGACTCTTAAGTCAGACCTGCAATGGACAGTTCCATTGAGTAAAATGGAAATGAAAAGTGTCATTAAAACAGGAATCAATAGGTTATGGCAAAGGCAATGGGAAAAGGAGACCAAAGGTCGATTTTTATATAAAGTACAGAAGCAAGTGACAACAAGGAGGCAGGGTGGTTGGAAGCGAAGGGGAGAAACTGTGATCACAAGGTTAAGAATTGGACATACAGGTCTCAATCATAATCTCAGCCGTTTAGGGAAACACGCAACAGGACTATGTATTAATTGTGACAAGAGAGAAACTGTAGAGCATGTATTACTAGAGTGTGAAGCATACAGCACAGAGAGAACCATAATGTTAGAACAAGTCAAAGAACTAGGTTATACACAATTATCAATAGAGGGTTTACTTTCTTTTTCTACATCAAAACCATCAGCATGGCCAGCTCTCCTGAGATACTTAAAAGAAACAGGTATATTTGATCGAATTTAAGAACAACCAAGAATATACAATATATATAATATATATATAATTTTTTTTTTTTTTTTTTTTTTTTTTTTTTTAATCATTATAGGTTATATATATATATATTATGTTAGTATATAAATCCGCATTGAAGCTCCACACCCTAAACTGTTGGTGGCGGTAATGCACCAAATTGGTATGCCAACCGCCAATAAATGTAAAAAGAAGAAGAAGAAGAAGATGATCTAGAGCTCCCCGCTCTCATGGCTTCCTCAACGGACAGACGTGTTTGTTGTTTATGCCATATAGTGATTGTTAAATGATGGGTACGAGACATTTGTTATAAACCACTACCTTTTGCTAAGTTGTGACCTATGTGAAACCCTAAACTTCATCCTAATCCTTATCTAACTGGAGGCATGGTAGGGAGGTGGGTGCCTTTTTGATTTATTCATTTTCTCTTGGTTATCATAATTAGGGAGGGAAGCTTTTGTACTTTTTGTTTCTTATCTGATTTCTAGGGAAGTATCTTTAAACTAGTTAGCTTTGTTTTGTTATTTGTTTTGGCTTTTCCCCCTCCTGAAGCTTTATATGCTCCTTACTGGTTTATGTCAAATAAATATTTTTATCACTTTAAAGAGTGTCTTTGGTGTCTTGAAGCCTTGGGAGTGAGAGCGGGGACTCCAGGGATCTCGTTGATCGGATCCCTGTTTATTGTTATGGATGGTTTTGCTTCTCTTTGAGTAGAGATCTAATCTAATTCGTAACATGGTTTTTAAGAATTTTTAGATATGAGGACTGGAAACAGCATAGACAGACTCCACAATATAAATGTGAAAATTCAGTTTGGTCTTTTAACAAACAAAAACATGGCAACTTAACTCAGTTAACTCAATTGTAATAATAGTTAGAAATTACTCACCCTTCAGAAGCCATTTCAGGTTTTAAAATGTTGAAAAACTGTGAAAAAATGTTCTTGTGGATATTCTTGTGATGCAGAAAACTGTTTCAAAGAATGACCTCGAATGAACTCAACTCAACTATTACCTGAGCCTCTTTACAGGGGGGCTGGTGATGTGAGTTCTGATTGGCTAGCTTGAATAGGTATGAATTTGACCAAGGGAAGGGGTGGCAATTGCACCAAGAAAAGACACCTTAATATGAGGGTGAGTAAATATGGTTTTAAATGTTTTACATTTAAATTTAGTCATTTTATTTTGTTTTACTAACCTTTTCACTAAGGTCTTGGTATGTGATGATGTGGGCCTATTTTAAATCCAAAGACACTATCATTACTAAGCAAGAAAATGTTAAATGGATTCAAAAAGTGACAGTAAAGACCACACACACACATACCCGTTTGTCGGACTAGGGGGACAATTTTTGAATTTTTGGGCAAATCAGACTGAGCACAGGGCTGCGGGGACACCAGGTTCCAGTGGTGCTAGAGCTACAAAAAACATATCAAAAATCATGAAAAAAATCAGCGAACCTATACACGACTTAAAATTAAAAGATTTTCTTTGCACAACTGAGATATAAAAAAGTGCTCTTTTTCAGACTTTCTGGTGGTTTGTAAAGACTTTTCTGTAACACGGTCTATAAGGACAGTGTGGTGTACAAGGTCAATGATGTAACCATACACATACACCAAGTTGAATCTGCTTTAAAAGGACACAAGGTCTGTAAGGCCAGTTCACCATACACATACACCAAGTTGAATCTGCTTTAAAAGGACACAAGGTCTGTAAGGCCAGTTCACCATACACATACACCAAGTTGAACCTGCTTTAAAAGGACACAAGGTCTGTAAGGCCAGTTCACCATACACATACACCAAGTTGAACCTGCTTTAAAAGGACACAAGGTCTGTAAGGCCAGTTCACCATACACATACACCAAGTTGAACCTGCTTTAAAAGGACACAAGGTCTGTAAGGCCAGTTCACCATAAACACAGACCTTGTGTCCTTTTAAAGCAGGTTCAACTTGGTGTATAAGGCCAGTTCACCATACACATACACCAAGTTGAACCTGCTTTAAAAGGACACAAGGTCTGTAAGGCCAGTTCACCATACACATACACCAAGTTGAACCTGCTTTAAAAGGACACAAGGTCTGTAAGGCCAGTTCACCATACACATACACCAAGTTGAACCTGCTTTAAAAGGACATAAGGTCTGTAAGGCCAGTTCACCATACACATACACCAAGTTAACCCTGCTTTAAAAGGACACAAGGTCTGTAAGGCCAGTTCACCATACACATACACCAAGTTGAACCTGCTTTAAAAGGACACAAGGTCTGTAAGGCCAGTTCACCATACACATACACCAAGTTGAACCTGCTTTAATAAGAAGACCCTCTTTCCATAACATATCATAGGCCTTCTCCACATCAAAGAAGACAGCAGCTACCAGTTCCTTTTTAACCTGAGCCTTCCTAATTTCATCCTCCAAACATATCACCGGATCCATAGTTGACCTCCCTCTACGGAAACCACTCTGTTGTGGTATTAGCAAATTCCTACTCTCTAATATGTAAGTTAACCTGTCAGTGACCATACGTTCCATTATTTTACATAAATTAGATGTTAATGCGATAGGTCTATAACTAGTTGCTTCGCCTTTATCTTTCCCTGGTTTCCCAATTGGGATGAGCTCTAGATCCATGGTTCAGTTGACTTAAATACAGCGCCAATCACTCCCGTCACCAATCAGGCCACTCGTTAGTAGCTCCACCTGTGAGTCATTATAGTGAGAGAGAGAAATGAGAGAGAAAGCACACAAGGAAAACTGGACCAATACACACATTTTCCCCAACAACACACAAAGCAAATACACTCCCACGTAACAACCAATAACCATTTACTAGATAAGTATCTTGTTGTGTTCTGAAAAAGAGATACATTACTTTCTGAAAAAGAGATACATTGAATTTAAATGTCTCTTTGACATTTGTGGATAGTGAGAAAAAAAAGAAGCTTCTTAGTATATGTCCAAACATCAAACATTTCTTAAATCAAGATCCATTAGATATGAGGACTGGAAACAACATTAACAGAATCCACAATAGAAATGTGAAAATTCAGTTTGGTCTTTAAACAAACAAAAACAAGACAAAATTATCTGCCAATGACGTAAGTAAAATAACATTAATTCAAACAGAAACAAGATGTTTTTTCTTATCCGATTGGTTTGATATTTGGAATGGAAACAAGACATAAATATTTCTGTGGTTGTTTTTTGCAAAGTGGTGCTTCTTTATATGCTGTAGACTACGTTGACTACATTTAATTTAACTTTATGTAGTAAAATACCCCTTTTTTTTGTTCACACAGAAAGTACCACAGCAGGATCTACTTCCTCTGTCCACTCTGCAGGAAGGCTCCTCGCACTCTCCCTGGGCATCTCAGGACTTCGTGCATGGAGGGAAGAACTGAGGAGGACATCCAAGCCACTGTACTCCAGGCAAAAAAGGAGATGGCCGACTTCTCACACAATGGACGTTTCTGGGAGTACCAGAGGATCCGTGAGATTTTTGCAGCGCCTGATCCTCTCGCTAGGTGTGTTAACCTTTTTTTCTCACTGGTTTGTCGTGTTGCAGTACAATACTCAATATTCCATCAAATGTGTGTGTATTTACTGTTTTTCTTTTCTTAGCATGTTAGAGGAAATGGACAGGAAAGGCTTGGTGGTGAGGAACATTCCTCTAATCTATCCTCCATGTTCGGTTCCTCCATGTCCTGAGAGCTCCACGGCAGAAGCAGAGAGCGTGCCGCCACCTGTGGAGCCAGAACTGGACGCAGAATCGGATACAAGCTCTGAGGAGTACTTTCAAAGGTAAAGTTTCACATCATCCTTCATATGCAAAGATTGGACTTGATTTCTATTGAAAATATACACAATCATTTAACGACCTGTTTTTTTTTTTTACTTAAGCACTGGGGGACCTAAGTGGACCGCTGATGTCCGTGTGGAGATGGCTAAGAGAGGCCTCTACAGGAAGCACTCTAATGATCATCCCCTCCTTCAGGGGTTCTTTCATTATTTGCGTGTCGACTTGGGAAACACGAGGAGCAAACAAGAGGTAATTTTAAAAGAAAAGATAAATTTAAATGTCACGCACACACAAACACACACACACACAGACAAATAAATAAATACATTTGAAGAAAAAATAGGTTACACTTTATTTTAAGGTGTCATTGTTACAGTGTAATTATATATTTAAGTAATGTGTAATATTAATACATGTACTTTCTATAGTTTTAGGGTAGGGTACTGAATGTTAAATTAAAGCGTTAGTTCACCCCAAAATGATAATATTGTCAGTAATTACTTTAAGTGTTTCCAAAATGTGTGTTTACACATTAAAATCTGCAGTTAAACAGGTTATGTATAATTACAGGTGGAAAATGTGGCCCGCTTCTTGCGCTACATGGATCCCAAAGAGCCAAGCCTGTTGTTTGTTGTTCGGGAGGTGGAGAAGGTGAGAGAGTACTTCAATGTACTCACCGAGACCCGACTCTCCAAGCAGACTGTCCTCAACTACTGGAAGAGTCTCAAGAGGTCAGTACTCGTATCAAACACATCATGTAACTAAACTGATAATTATCGGATAGGCTGTCTTCTGGCTATAACAGTAATTTCTTTCTTTCTCTTTAAGGTTCGTGAAGTACATTGTGACGTTTACCAGCCTCCACACCAAGGACAAAAGCCTCTACAGTGATTGTAGAGACTTTATGGGTCCTCTGGACGGTATTAGAGCCGGTATGTCTAAGAAGGTCAACAAGGAGTTGACCCAAAAAAGGTATTTTTTTAATAAAAAATGTTTCACTCCTATTACACGGAAATCGCAGGAGAGCTCAACACTACTATTTTATTTCTCAGGTACCATGGTTACGGGAAGGGAAAGCTGCCGGCAGAATGTTTGGCGATCATGGGTTTGGCTCTTGAGGATTTCCTGGGGGTTGTGGGGAAACTCCAGGGTCCAAAAGCCATTCCAGGGGATGAGCTTGAGAAGAACGACCGCCTTCTCGTGCTGTATTATTTGGAGGCGGTCGTCATCCTCAAGCTCCTCCAGCGTCCCGGTGTCGTAACCAACATGACCGTGAGTGTGTTTTAGTGACTTTAAAAAAATTTATTTCATCAATGCCTCATGTTTTTTGATTGTTAGTGAGACCTGTCGTTGAATATTTTTGTGTTTGCAGGTTGAGGAATGGCAGGGGAGAATCCAGACAGAGGACGGCTGTTCTGTGGCGGTGAAGGAGCACAAGACGGCTGCCTCGCAAGTCGCAGAAGTTCCTCTGACCACTGACCAGGAACTTGTACGTTTGTATTCAGAATGACATTATAACCGTGTGTGTGCGTGTGTGTTTTTAAATATTTTTATTTTCCCAGTGGTTCAGCCTGTACTTCAGGCACATTCGGCCGGTGATGCTCCAAGGGCCCAGGTCAGGGGACGACGCTGCGGCAGAGGGCCATTTTTTTATATCCTCATCGGGAAGGCCAATACACAATCCCTGCAATGACCTGTACAGACTCCATGCAAAGTATGTGCCATTATGCATATCTGTATTTATTTTTCTCAATCTAAAGTAGACAAATGTGCACATGGATCGCTTGTTATTTTGCATTCTAATGTTGCCCTGTGTTCTAGATACAACATTCCAGCGGTGACCAGCGGTGAGGCGCGTATGGCATTCGAAACCGCTTCCAAAAACCTGTCGGAGGTGGACCGGAATGCAGTGGCTCGGCTGTTAGGACACACGCCGGAGACAGCCGAAAAGCACTACCGAATGAGGACACCAAACGATGCTAAGCGGGCGGTGAATGTGCTTGAGCGGATTTGGTGGAAATACACGGTAAGCAGTTTGAAATCTAATGACCGAGATGATTATTTAACCTTAGAACACTCTCAATGTTTTGGAAGTGCAGCTGAAGGAGAAAGCAGCATCAATGTATAGAATATTAGATTCATAACTAGGGTGACTTGCTTTTTGTGTGTGACTGCATTTGCTAAGACTTTATGTAAACTTTTTTCTTAGTGATAAGAGTTTTCAAGGCACTAAAACAGCATTTGTAATGTTGCTACTCAAAGCAGTCATTCATTGGCTCTTTCTTTATTGCTTTTTCATTGATCTAGAAGTGGGTCTGGTGCGTCCACGAGCCGGCAGGACAATGTGGATGCGCCAGGTGCGTCCACGAGCCAGCAGGACACGTTTGACATGCTGCCTTGCCCTGTGTCTCCTGAACAGCCTCCTCCAAAAAGGGCACGCAGGGATCTAAATGCGTGCTTTGTAGTGCTCCACAGGCTCTGAGCAGTACTATCAGAGGTAAAGTTTTACATCATCCTTCACAGAGAGTATATGCAGAGATTAGACATGATTACTCTTGAACAATCATTGACTGGTTTATTTAATTTCAGCACTGGTGGAACTCTGAATGACCCTCGACTGGCTGGATGACTGATCAGAGAACAGATGTTTTGTTTAGGGCTTGTCACAATAAAATATCTTTAATTCAGTCAAATTGTGAGCTATTTTCATTTGCTTTGCTTCATAATAAAGCTGAGCATGATTGCTTTACTAATATCCAAATCATTTGGCTGTATCGTGTTCATAGCATGTGTTGTGGTGCCGTGCTGTATTTCCGGGAGCACTTTTCCCAAATTCAACATTCGAGCTCATGTTAAAATGATTGTCTTTCATTCAATTTTCCTGCTACAGACATGTTTTGCATGTCCTTTTACAGGGTATAGCATGTAGTTTAATGTGTGCCTAATACATTTTCTGTATCTCGTTCAGGGAGTTAAAATGAAAGGCCAAACAACAGAAAGACAGAGTTGAGGCCACCAGGATTGTGTGGTCAGACTCTGTTAGAAGCAAAATGGCTGATATTCAGTCAAATCTCAAGCTTTCTTCCTGCTTTTTGCATCATATAAAAGTGTGAGTATTGTGCGTGACAATGCTGATACTGGCTATGCTGTCTCTTGATCAGAGAACAGCTCAAAGATGTGTTGTTTAGGTCATTTGCTGCCGTTAGTGCCAAGTGATTCACAACAAAACATCTTTACTTCAGTCAGATTGTGAGCTATTTTCATTTGCTTTGCTTCATAATAAAGCTGAGTATGAGTGCTTTACTAATATCCAAATTATTTGGCTGTATCGTGTTCATAGCATGAATGAGAGGTCGTCGAATGCGCCTTGTTTTCTTGTGTTGTGATGCAGTGGTGAAGATCCGGGAGCACTTTCCCCAGATTCAACATTGGAGCTGATGTTAAAATGATTTTCTTTCACTCAATTTTCCTGCTACAGACATGTTTTGCATGTCCTTTTACAGGGTATAGCATGTAGTTTAACGTGTGCCTAAGACATTTTCTGTATCTCGTTCAGGGAGTTCAAATTAAAGGGCAAACATCAGAAAGACAAAGTTGAGGTCACCGGGCCTTTGTGTTCAGACTCTGTTAGAAGCAAAATATCTGTAATTCAGTCAAATCTCAAGCTTTCTTCCTGTGTTTCAGATTATATTAAATGTGAGTATCTGAAGTTTACAAAGATGCTAATGACTCTGCTGTATCTTGTTCAGAAAGAAAAAGAGAAGAGGGATAGTAGGGCCCATTTCAGTGCACCTGGGGCCAGTGAATGGCTGCAGATGTTTGGTAAAGCTGCCCGTACGAATTTCTTTATTGTTCATTAAAACAAAGTCCAATCAGAGTGAGCCTTACACCATCGGATAGCTCTTGTTTTGCAGTTTTACACGAGCCCACGCTCTCTATTGTACGTTGTTCGCTGCCCGAGAGAACAGCGGTCAAATTGGCCTCGTTTTTGGGCTCGCCGCTGGATCGTGACTCTCACTGCACAAAACGGGGGTCAAAAAGCCCTTGTTGAGGTCATTTAAAGCTTTGTTGTGAACCGGTTTCCACAAAAATATCAGCAAATCAGCCAAATCTGAAGCTATTTTTATTTGTTTCATGTCAAATTAAAGGTGAGTATGTGTAGTTTACAGAAATAACAATGATGTTACTGTGTCTTGTTCATAACTGGACACAGAAGGGTTATAGTTGAGCCTGTTTAATGGTGTGCGGCCAGTGAATCATTTTGGTAAAGCTGCCCGTTCGAATTTCTTTATTGTTCATTAAAAAACAGTCCAATCTGAGAGAGCCTTATATCATCGGAAAGCTCGTGTTTTGCAGTTTCACGTGGGACAAAGCTCGTTGTTGTACGGTGTTCGCGGCCCGAGACAACGGGGGTCAAAAAGACCTTGTTGAGGTCATTTAAAGCTTTGTTGTGAACCGGTTTCCACAAAAATATCTGCAAATCAGCCAAATCTGAAGCTATTTTTATTTGTTTCATGTCAAATCATCTGATCGTGTTTTATACCATCGGAAAGCTTGTGTCTTGCAGTGTCAAATGAGCCCAAGCTCACTGTTGTACGTTGTTTGCGGGCTAAAAGAACCGAGGTCAAATGGGCCTTGTTTTGACCATTCACGGAATTTTTTATCAAAAATTTATACTAAATTGTCTGTAATTCAGCCAAACGTGAGGCTATTTTCATTTGTCTTATATCACATAAAAGGTGAGTATTTGCTGTTTACAAATATCATAATGGTTTTGCTGCATCTTGTCCAGAAAGTGAAATAACAGAGGTCTAGTCGGCCCTGTTTCTGTGCATGATGTCCATGCAGATGTTTGTTAAAACAAAAAAATCAACGGATTTCTTTATTGTTCATTAAAACAAAGACGAATCAGAGTGAGTCTTATATCATCGTAAAGCTCGTGTCTTGCAGTGTCACATGAGCCCAGCTCACTG
Source organism: Phoxinus dragarum (assembly GCA_033366665.1). Classification (NCBI taxonomy): domain Eukaryota; kingdom Metazoa; phylum Chordata; class Actinopteri; order Cypriniformes; family Leuciscidae; genus Phoxinus; species Phoxinus dragarum. The sequence goes on along the minus strand of JARPMJ010001346.1, from coordinate 159,985 downwards.
TTGTACGTTGTTCTGTGCTCGAGTGAGCATGGGTCAAAATGGCATACGTCGAAAACGAAGGCACCGATGTTCTCAGGAGACCGGGGCCGAACGCTACGATGTCACACTCGGTGGGAACGGGCGCTCGCTCAACCTTCTGCGAATCCCAGAGAGGACTCAGTGAGCTCACTGAGTGGTTACCAAAAGGGTCAGGAAACGTGCAATGAGTGAGCATCGCACGCCTGGGTGGCCCGCCACGGGAGGCCAACGAATCAGGTGGCGTTTCGCCGGTCCGACGCACCCTCAACATGTTAGGCCGTTTTACTCTCTGCGGAAAATGTACCATTGGGTTCTTTTTTTGGCTTCACTCTGAAAAAGTCGTTCCATACGAAAAAATTTGGCTCATCGCGAGCGCGCCGGCGAGACGGTCGCAACGATGTAAGATTCACTTTTTTGACCTGAGTGGAGGTCTCTCTATATCTTTTGGTCCTAGCGCTTTTGCAACAGTTTGTATTTGGACAACAGAAGGGTTGGGAGGAACACTTTCAGTTCCCTCAGTTCCCTGAGATCTTCTCCTAGCACCACATACTCTTACAGAACTTACAGGCTCATTAGTTACTGATTGGATGGCTACATCTGTTTCAAAGAAAGCTTGTAAGTCAGGATATATGTTATCAGGCTGACTAACTTCTACATCAGTTTTTTCTATAGCTTTGTTGCGGTTCAATTTCTTAGTCAAAGAGGAAACTCTAGCTCATAGCTCTTTGTTTTCTTCCTCAAGCTCGGAGTTACGCTGAGACTGCTGTGTAGCTAGTGCTAAACCCAATTCTCTGTGGCAACAGATTATACCCTTCACATTTTTCTTGCGGATACTTGCTCCAAGAACCTTTTTACACTCATCTATTGACCAAGTCTTGTCTGGATGAATCTCATATTTTTGCACTAGTTCTTGTCTAACTTTCTCAGTGACTATTAGGTTCATTTGTACTCCTAACAGTGATTTGAATTCGCTGTCTGACCACAAAGGAGTTGCTAGACCATTTTTTTCAGTTGTGGGAACCAGCTTAGCATTTTTCCAAACCATTTTGTGATGTTTCTTTGTTACCACAAACTAAAAATAAAAAAAAAACACTAAAACTTCTCTGATCAACAGACACCACTTAGCTATTGTTAACCTTCCAAAACCACACCAACAAACACTAAAACTTCTCTGATCAAGAGGGTACACTTGTGAACTATTGTTAACCTTCCAAATTACCAACACTTTCACACTTCCCTGCCTACAATAACAGAGGAAAACAAAAACAAAATATTAGCACGTAATGCTAACCTTCCCTGCCTGAACAGAGGATTAAAATTCTATGACTACACATAGGATAACCGTCTCTAGCAAACGTAGAGGAAAACAAAATATTAGCACTATTCTTCCCTGCCTGAGAACAGAGGATACCAACAAAAACAAAATATTAGCACTATTCTTCCCTGCCTGAGAACAGAGGATACCAACAAAATAACTAGCACTTAATGCTAATCCTTCTCTGTGAACAGAGGATAAACCAAAATAACTAGCACGTAATGCTATTCTTCCCTGCCTGAAAACAGAGGATAACTTTCATCTCTAAAAGACAACTTTAGAGGATAACTTAGTTAACAAAACTTGCAGCTGTTTGTTAACGCTTCTCTGACGGCGCAGAGGCTCACACTTTTGTACTGGTATTGTAGGTTCTTTTGGATAGTCGCACTCACCAGACCTTGCTTTGTTCAGCTGGAAGTTTTTCTCTGGATTCCAGAAGATGCAGTCTGGAAAGCAGATCTTTGTTTGAGCTTGCTGGATTCAGGTTGGAGGAAGCTGGAACTCAGTCAGATCTTTGTGAGTAGCTCAATCCGGGTCACGGCACCAAAACTGTAGGAAACTTTTCCTTCTTCTAAGCACATACCAGGAGACGTTTGGATCACGTTCAAGCAGAAGTTCTTTATTGAGCGCGGCTGCAATTCTTTCAAACAGTCTGAATCTAAACAGTATACATTGTAATTTATACATTCCAAGGGGGAGGAGACTTCTTTGGGTGGAGACAAATTTAAACAAATCATACGAGAGCAAGGAGGAGTTAATTATTATCTAGCAAAAACCGGTTTGGTAGGTTATCTAGAGGAACCAAGCAAAATCAGCATATTCACTCTATTGTATTGCCAATCTAATCAGTCTAATTCTTCAACGTCTGAGCTAGGAATCAGCATAACTATTCACATGCTGATGCTGTATTGTAGATATTGTTGCATATTTCTGTCCACTTATGAACACATTCAGAAGCCTTGAGGACTGTTGAAAGCTCTTCCAGCAGGCTCCACTGGTCTGATTTCAGATCCAGGTACCTTTTGCCTCTCTGTGTGACAGAGCTGTCAGACAGTGTTGCTGTTACAGGCCACCTTTGCTTAAGCAGTCGGCTTATCATGTAGAATGTGCTATCCCACCTGGTGCTTACGTCTTGAACAAGGCTGTGCTCAGGTGTGTTCATTTGTTGTTGTTTCTCTCTGAGCTTACTGCTGGCTAGCTCGCTTTTCTTAAAATGTTCTACCAGACATCTTGCAGCCCCGACAGCTTTTTCAATGCTTGGATGCTACAACGCAGCATTGATCACAAGTTGCAAAGTATGGCCAGTGCAACGGATAGAGGACCACCCATGCTTCTCCTCCAGGATATTTGCCGCAGCAACAATGTTAGCACCATTGTCATGGACTATGGCAATGATTTTGCTAGGAGTAATTTCAAATCTGGCCACTACCTGCTCCAACCACTCTGCAATGTTAGATGCAGTATGTCTGTCCTGCAGTGGCATGGTGGTGAGGCAGAATGACTGCATGTCCCAGTCATCTGTGATGTAGTGGCATGTAACACCAAGGTAGGCTTCAGTTGCTACACTTGTCCAAACATCAGTGGTGAGAGCAAGTTTGCTGTTGTTGGTGTTTATTGCAGTCTTCACTTCCTTGAATGTCTCTTCATATTTTCTCTCCATGAGCTTTGTAAAGTGGGTCCTGGAGGGCAGAGTGTAACCAGGGTTCAAGGTGTGGATCATTTTAGTGAAGCCGTCATCTTCAACCATCGACAGAGGCCTCATGTCAGTGACAAGCATGTTGAGAATACTATCCGTCAAGACAGCAGCTTTAATACATACTTGCATACATACTTGTTGTTTTAGCTACTAGTTGTGTAAAGGCAAGAACACAAAGAGCAATTACAGACAAGACACACATTCACACACAGACACACATATATATATATATATATATATAAAGAATGTACAATTTAAAATAAATATTACAAATTTACGTTTTCTATTTTAATATATCTCAGTATTGCTGTTTTCACTGTAATTTAGATCAAATAAATAAAGCCTTGGTGAGAATTTATACATGACAACAGATTGAAATATTAATGGGCCAAAAAAGGCAAGGGAATAAAAACGTGTCTTTTGTCTTGCTAACTATAACGTTATACCACCCCTGCTTTAGCCTAGTACTGTTATTAACGAGCTAACACTAATGTGTCATGCTTATTAAGCTGGATAACGAGTAAACACCAGCACCAGAAGAGCTACTGGAGGGACGTTACATACATTTTACTTCAAAACGGAACAAAAGTAGTAATTTGTAGTGACTTACCCTGCTGTTGAACTCCCTTCCTCATCAATGACTCCAACATGTTTACGTTTTAGGTGCTGCATCATCACCGTGGTGCTCCCGTGCCAGGCCATGTCGCTTTTGCATATCTTGCAATTAACACACTTTTTCTATTTATTTAGTGTGAAATATTCCCACACCTTGGATGATTTAGGTCGTACTGATTTCTCTGCCTCCGCCATGTTTCAGAACAATGTTACGGGTCTCTCTGATGGTCTTTCCTCTAACGTTACCTCCACTCTGCTCTTTTATTTTCTTCAACTTTTTTTCTCTGCTCTGCTGCGCGGGCGCGCTCAACTTGTTTTCTCTGCTCTGTTCGTACTGTCTATGGCTCTGCTGCGCGCTCAACTTTTTTTTCTCTGCTCAGCTGCGCGCGCTCAACATGTGACGTAATAGTCGCGCGACAACGAATCGATAATGAAATTCGTTGCCAACTTTTTTTAATAATCGAATTTTATCGATTCGTTGTTGCAGCCCTAATTCAGTAACTCGAAATGTAATGTTTTCCTAATCACAGGAGTGGTTGCCACCAGAAACTTTGCCAGTGGTGACATTGTCTGTGATTACCACGGCAATGTCATCACAGCATCTGAGGGGAGATCGATGATGGAGGATCTAAATGGAGAGGCAGGGCACTTTTTTTTTTTTTTTATCCGGGGAGAAAGGCTTGTGTGTGGATGCCCAGACCTTTCCCTGCAGCTGTCACCCACTAATAGAGACTTTTGGCCGCCACATCAACCATTCATCCAAGTCGGCCAATGTAAAGGCATTCAGCTGCTAAATGACTTTTAACGGAGAAGAAAAGGACATTGTTTTATTCAAGGCCCTGAAGAACATCACTGTGGACGAGGAGCTAAAATTTGACTATGGCGTCAGCTGAAAATCCTTCCGAGGGGAGGGGTTAGACCTTGAGTGGTTGGATGATTAAGCCCCAGTCCATTTTTTTTTTTTGTAGTAAACACATTTTATATATATATAAATATTTATATAATTTTTGTTTGTTTGTTTTGTTTTTAGTATTAGTTTGTGTATTTATGTTTGATTTTTCAAAAAATATTTAACTATATTTAATTTACTAACAAACTTTTAGTTTGTATATGTTAGTGACATAAAAAAAAATATATATATTTTAACCCAGCCTCTGACATTACACAAAGTAGTGCAGTGTCAGTGCCGGTCCCAAGCCCGGATAAATGGTGAGGGTTTTTACTCACTTATTGTGTACTTTGTCACAGTCACCAGATAGTCACCAACTCCTCACTACATTTCCCATAATCCTCAACGGCCCTACATGCACTTACCTGACTCCCAGGGATGTAGTGGAGGCTAAACGCACGTAAACGCCGTGAGACTGGTAGCTGATGCGGTGCCTACGGTGTATGCTACTGTAGTAGAAGCAGTCCATCGCGCCTGCGCCCCTCTCTCTCTCCCACACACACACACAAACATATTCCAGCATTGCAATATTGACATCGATCGCAGCCTGTTCATTATAGCCGGAGCTTCAGAGCTAAGGCGGAGCTACAGATTAGGTGTCCCTAAATAAACCGCGTATTTAACAGTAGTTCCGCATTAATTAATTTGCACGCAAGTTTTATTTATTTTTATACCGTGTATTCTCCGTGTATATTCATGCACCGAACCGTGACGCCCGTACCGTTTCGGTTCAATACGAATATATACCGTTACGCCTATACTTACCAGACACCTGACCAACTCTCCACTGGTTCTCTTCTTCACACCAGATATTTCACATCTGATATTTGTTTCTTCGATAGGAATTATTTACATTTCTGTTTGTAATGTAACAAACAAAGCCCTTCCCGTGCCCACCTGTAACTTATTTGACTGGGCCCCTGTAAGCTGTCCGTGGTCATGCCATTTTAATGCTAATAATGCATAATTATGAACTGTAAAGCATAACAACATGTTGGATTGTCTTCCCTGTGCACTGTACTCTATGATTTACATTTATAATGATGAATTATGACCTATTAATGCATTGACCACGGACAGCCTAAAGAGGTCCCGTCAAATAAGTTACAGGTGGGCCCTTTCTCTGCCCACCTGTGTGAACTAACTTTGTTAACATTTTTTAAAGATGCTGCTGACTTGTCCATTGTGCCCGGCCAAGATCATTCATTTGCGGCATCACCTCCGGTCGCAGCATCAAATAGAGGATGGGGAGGAGCGGAAGGTTTTGCTGCGACTGGCAAGGGGCAGAATAAAGCTCCGGAATACAAGGTGCCCACAGTGTGGGATAACATACGATAATGTGGAGCGGCACTTTAAATCGGGCCATCCAAAGCTGACAGTAAGTATAATCTCAAACTAGCATACTGTTTTTTTGTGGATTCATTTAAAAAATGGTTTGAATAAAACTCTCTCTTCAGGGAAAAATGGTCAAGTTGTTGACCAAGGAATTGCACAAAAAGGTAGCAGAGGAACAGCTTAAACTAATAAGGGACAGGCAACAACTTGACCCTCCAGTCCTGTCAGCTGTGGATGTCCCTGTTGAGAGCCCCCTGGCCATTCTAGAGGAGTGCCTTCAGGTTGCTGGGTAGGTTTTGAATGATTTTTTGCAATGGGAATATAACATATTTTTTACAAAATGTTGAACAAACTGTGTGTTTATTTTAGACGAGTTTGAAATGGAAGGGGCTCCAAGCTTTCTGGGTAAGTGATCAACATGCAATTATGCTATATTGTTTATACAAGAACAATACATTAATAACTTTTTTCATTGTAGACCTTCTTGTGGAGAGCAGCAAGCCCCAGAAGTCCAAAGCCTCGGTAGGTATCAGGTGAACCTACGTATTCTCATCCTTGGGCGTCATATACTGACGCTTTTGACAAATCGTCTACATCCAACACACATGGCACCCTTTAGCGTCAATATGACACGCACAGAGCTCTGTTCGGTTATGGTTGGGTTTAGGTCTGGGTTAGGGTTAGACCACTAGGAGGCGCCTACTGGCCCATATCTATCTGCGTCTCATATTGACGCTAAAGGGTGCCATGTGCGTTGGATGTAGAGGATTTGTCAAAAGCATCAGTATATGACGCCTTGGGATGAGATCGGGCTGGGTGAACAATTGTTTAAACTTGTACTGTATTGTTTTTTCCATGAACAGCACATTAATAAAAATAAAAATTAACCTTTATTTGTTCTTCTTAGATGATTTATTCAAACAAATTGATGAGAATGAACAGGTCTCTTCAGGTCCACAAGGTAAGTAATAGGTGATAAGTGTACATGCATGAAACCAAGTTTTGTTGTTGTGTTATTTGTTTTTATGTTTGTTTTTCTTTGTTTCCCTTTTCAATTTGCCAAGTTCTGCAGGAAAGCACAGACCTGTGCACAGTTGATCTCAGCGACCTCCTTTACTTGAAAATAGTTTGTTAATGTCTAAATGTATATAGTTAAAATATTTTATGTCATAGTTTTATATTTTTTATTTATGTCGTTTTATATATCGTGTTTTTAAATATAATCTGTTTTACTGTTCTGTTCGTTTTGTAATTTTATAAATAATAAATGTTGTGAAATCATGGTTGAAACAATTAAACATTTTAAATTATGGTTTTGTCTCTCTCATCCATTTCACCAAAACATACCAACTATAGCTTATTTAACTAGCTTGCCGTGGACAATGTATTTGTATGCATATTCATAATTTTTTATGAGCTGAAATGTACATAAACTTTTTTTATATGGTGTTTACTGTGCATTGACCCATAGCTTTTCCTTAAAAATATCATTACAATTATGACCTATTAATGCATTGATATTCAAACCTACCGGAAAAAATCCCTTATTCAGCTTATGCAGAGATTACGTTGTGTTGTTCACAACAATTACAGAGAGTATGTGCGTGCGCTGCTACACTATTAAAAGTGATTAATTCAGGGTGGACATCACTGAAGGCCTAGGTGTGAAATGCACGGCCCACCACTGAATTTAAGGTAATTATTAAAAGCTGTAATGATGCTGACATACACAAACACATTATGATTTTAGCCACCTCTACATTCTAATTGTGTCTTGCATTTCTTTAGAATATAAAATGACTGAAGTTACAGTAACCACATTTTCACCCCAAATCTTTTTGTAACAGAAAAGAAGAGAGAACTCTCCAATGCCAAAATTACTTGATGTACAACCTGAAGTCATCCAAACACAGGTTGTTTGTTATATTAATATTTATTATATTTTTAGTTAAAGTCGTATATGCATGCTTTATTGTGGTAAAATTAAAATATATAGTTAAGTCATTATATTGTTATATTCACTCTAAAATAGTTTCATTCTTCTGTGTTTTACATTCAAGTTTCGCATTCAAGATCTATAGTACATTTTTAGTGATGTGAAAATATGTAATAGAGGTCACATTAATCTTTCCATTTTTATTAAAAGAATTCACAAGACATGGTCATATGTAATGCTCCATCCACATCCACCATGAAGGAACATCAGGACACAAAGGGTACCAACAATGACGCTCCATCACAGGTGATCAATAAAAGTTATATATTGTCAGCACAGTAATTGTTTCAACTTTTAAATAAGTTTATTTAAATTATAAACTTTTAGAAGACTTTTTACTTAAATAAATTAATTAATCCAGGTTTGTGTGACAGTAAATCCAACATTACATCACAGCACATTAACGGTTTATGTAACCATAATTATCAGATAAATGCATACATCTAGAGTAAAGAAATGTATTGTCGTCTTAACCTTCAGACAAAAGCCTAGTGGGGAAAAAAGGGACACAGAAGTAGTAACTTCTATATTTTCAAATAAGAGGGAACAGCTGTATAGTCCACCACAGTGCGTTCCGGTCACTTAAACCTCACAGAGGGCTCACAGGCGAGGTGTGTAGGCCAAACACTACAGCGGTATTATCATTAAAATACACTTGAAATGACAAGTTACATTGAAAACAGTTGCAGTTATTTGTAATGAACTTAACAGATTGATGTAATAACAGTGTTATGCTGCCCTCATATAAATCATTAAATATTTGTAAAGATTTGTTTTTAAACTGCATTCATATTTGTAAACTGGGGAAGTTTTAAGGCAAATGCCAACAATTATAACATTGGTCTAAGCCAGGATGAGCATTACAAAATATGTCTTTGTACCTAACCCTGAACATAGAAGAGATTGACTTATAAAGGAAAACAATATCTTGCTTGCCATCCTTGGAGGAACTTGAGCATGAAAGAGTTGGCCTTGCAGCCCGACTCAAGCTCTCAGTCCAAGCTAAACACTTTAATTTAAAATAGGCTTATGTAATGCATTCTGATGTGATCTCTGTTTGAATGTTAAACATGTTAGATTATGGAGTGCCTCATGCATCACGCCATCAATTAACTTTATTTGGTTAAAAAAGTATACATGATGAACCATTACACAGCCAATGTGATCCTCACTGGGGACAGAAAAGCAGAAAGACGACATAGTTTGTCAAAGGTACATTTTGTTTATGTTTTGAGAGAGGTACAAATGGGGACGCGTTTCATAATAGTTTAAATGTGAATAAATATTTAAGTAATTTCTGGGTTGATATATTATTGAAATCATTTTTATGTGCAACAGGTTAACTTTGATGACTACAAGGCTGTTGTATCTTTTGTTAATGTTGGAAGAATGCACTGGACGTTTCTGGTTTGTTTATATTTATGTTAGGGCTGGGGGAATTAACGCGTTAATTTTTGCGATTAATTTGAAATGTTTAACGCGTTAAAAAAAAATAACGCAGCACCTTTTTTTTTGCCTCGTTTTAATGATTTCCTGCTGCGTCTGCTATTAAACAGGCTGAAATATGCCGCCCCTCCGTGTTCGGCGATCAGGTTTCATTCTCGCGCAGGTTTCATGAGCGGGTCTTTTCCGCTCAGTATGTGCGTCGCGTTCTGTGCTCCGCGCGCGCGTGTGTGTTGGCGCGCTCTGTCGTTAACGGCCCAGCAGCGGCGCTCTCTCCGTTCCGTGTGTGTGTGTGTGTGTCGGCGGCTCTGTCGTTAATGGCCCAAAGGCTTCAATCATGTACCAAGCACTTGAAAAGTAAAGTCCACTCAAATGACGTGAAATTTCTCTGTAGACTTCTGTTTGCTGAGCTCAGCTGGTATAGTCACAACACAACAATGGTAAAATGACCTGCTCTGATCACATGCTCTGGTAATAATAGCTTTGTAGGACTATATTTTGTTTTGATAATTATTAAAATAATAATAAAAATAATAACCTGTTAAATTGATTATGTTGATTATTGAAAAATAATAATATATTGATGTTTAATATTTTAATATAGGGCTATTTTCTGTATTGATACTCTATTGATATATTGATGATTACAAGCTTGGGGGAAACGCAATTAATTGCAATTAATTACAGAAAATGTGCAATTAATTAGTTAATTTTTTTTAATCGATTCCCAGCCCTAATTTATGTACATTCACATTTTTTTTTTTCTGTTGTTGTATATGTGTAAAATAATGGATTTTTTCTTGTGGTTACAGTACATCAATGCAGCAGAAATATGTGTGTACTTTATAGCCAAACTTCAGAATTCTGGTACTTTCAGCTTTTATCCATAAACGGAGATGGAATGCACTGTATATGATTATGTCTAAATTCCAGTACAAGCATTAAAGGACTGTAGACAGATGGGCAGAGTGTGCAGTAAAAGTTTAACTATAGAGACAATGTTCAAAACAGTGTTACCAATTATTGAAAACCGGTCCTGAACACTGATAGATACTGGTAGCAGTGGTAGTGACAGCACATAAAGTTCAGGAGGAACCAGTTGATTTAATCCAACCTATCACATATTAACTCGTTCAGCATAAAAACTCGTTCAGCATCCCTCCTCCTCTCATACTCCTTGTGTAATTTATAGGATCCGCTATAGCAATGGCTGGATCTTCTTAAACTTTTAAATGTTGATCTAATTTTTGGGGGCTTAGAGTGCAAAAAGGTATTTTCTTTTTTCTTTTCTTTTTCCTAAAGGCCCTTTCACACTGGACGCGATTTTGACGCACAAATAATTCGCTTGATGGTTTTATGTTTTGATCAGCTGTTGTGTAATGAGTGCTTCCACACCGAACGCCAATGTGCTGCGGCGAAAAAACGACTTTTATTTTTTTCACTTCGATGTCGATTTTTTTTACTTTTGCGGCGACAGAAATGGCTTCAGCCAATCACATACAGTGGATTGTTTATTTGATTGCATGTAAACGTTGCCCTGATGATTTTAAGAGGACAGCTCACCTCAGCAGACTGCCAGACGCTGCTCCGGACCGATTGGTTCCTGAAGTTTGTGGTTTGTCTCGTCAGATGCTTCAGATGCACAGCACTGTCTGAAGGAGCTCCTCAAATTGTCCCACAGACACCCGAAAGTAAGTGCGGAACCGGCCATGATAAAGTTTTAGCTCCTGTATAAGATTAGCATAGCTACTCCCCTTCAGACTCTCTGTTCTTTGAGATGGGGTGCACCCAAAACCTGTTCTGTCTTTTAAAGAAAATGAAAAGCTCGTCTTCACTGGATGATGATGATGAAGTTTCCATGTTTTCTCAGCTGTCGGCGCGAATGTTTTCTGAATGTTTTCTGAAGCTCTGAGCGTCGCAAATTCACGTCGCGGCTGATGTGAATGGTTTGGACACGCACGCGAACTATTCGCTTTTTCGTTACGCGTCCGGTGTGAAAGGGCCTTAAATCTTGAAAACTTTCTAGCACAGACACTTGGCAGATTATTGTAAAAAAAAAAAAAAACTATATATAATCAAATACTAAAAGTTAAAAGTTTATAAAAATGTAGTATGTAAAAAAAATTCTCAAACTTTTATTTTACAAAACATGTTCAACGCTAAAACGGCAAGAAAATGTGTAATCCATAGAGGTGGGCAGATCGATACTAATATCGATACCAACATTGGTATCGGTATTGCTCGATACCAACGTGAAAATATCGATACTTAAGTTTCAGCTTCTCTCGTTTTGCGACCTGGCCGTGTTTGTCAAAATGCTGCTGCTGTCACAGAGCAGAGCAAGCTCTCAAGAGTGCTGCTCGTGCTCGACACTGCCCTCCACCCCCTCTCCTGTGTTGTACCGTCACGTGACTCCAGGGGGGCAGTGTTCCGAAAGACATTGAAGCCTCCCCGGGCGCCGCCATTGGCTAGCGGACCCCCACCTGCTGTTAGCATTCCATTGACTCCCATTCATTTTGGCGTCACTTTGACAGCAAATAACTTTACATCTGAGGCGTTTAAAGACTCCATTTTTCCATTGTTTATTTCTAAAGAAACACGACTATGGGGTCGCTGTGTCCAGTTTATATACTGTCTATGCGTGACTTACCACTAGCGCTACCACCAGCAGTCAGGTGCGCGCGCCACTCAGCCGCGCATTTCCACAGCAGTCAGTCAGAGGTGGAGAATGGCAGCAGAGAGAAAGAGGAGCGTTGTATGGCTGTATTTTCAGGCCGAAAATGAGACAACAGCGACTTGTACCATTTGTAGAAAGTCTTTAAAATACAGTGGCAATACAACTAATTTGTACAAACATATGGAAAATCACGGACCAGAAAATGCAGAGCTGCAGAAACGGAGAGAGGAGGAGAAAAATCCCCCTACCCCAGACAGACCCGCGACTCAGAGGCAGAAGTCACTGCTAGAGGCATTTCAGTTTGGCAGAGAATATCCAGGTAGATAAGAGTGATGAAAGACATATTTTAGTCATCTTCAGCAATAGTTAATAATAATTAATAACTGGTCATTTGTTACTTTAGTCAACTTAAGAATTATGCTAAGACCTAGAAGTAATACATTAATTCCATTGAAGCGTGTTATTTAAAGAATACATTTACTGGAACTGAAACAAATATACTGAATATAATATAGTTTTTTGGTTTTTATTTATATAAAAACATTTTTAAATCCTGAAAAGAAGTGCACTAAAGAGGATAATTTGTTTTAAATTTTTTTATGATATTTGTTGTGAATTAAAAGTTTGTGACTTTGTTTATTTAAGAAAAGAAATCCTGAAAAGTGCACTAAAGAGAAACATTTTTTGTTAACATGCTACTTGAAAAGAGAATTTGTTTTTACATTTTTTATATTTGTGAAGTAATCATTTTGTAACTTTGTTTATTTAAATAAAACAGAAGTAACCAAAAGTTGTTTCTGAACAAAAGCTTTTGTAGTACTGATTAATAACCCAAAATGCAAATCACAAAAACAAATTAAAAGTCATGAAAATTAGATTTAGGTTGAAGACGCATCCACCTTAATTATTAAAAAGTATCGGCGATACTGGCCCTGTATTTACTTGGTATCGGATTGATACCAAATCTAGCAGTATCGCACACCTCTAGTAATCCACACATAGGTTGATATCTCAAATATGCTCTCAGTACCAAACTTTCCACTAGATAACATATCCAGGTCTTTGGTGACCATACAAGAACATTCGCGATCTGAACAGAGCCGGCCTGTCCATTAGGCGATATAGGCGGTCGCCTAGGGCCCCGCCTTGCATGGGGGTCCCCTTAAACCTTATAAAGTAATGTAATAATTTATTGATTAATAATTTTACTTAAAGCTTGGGCAAGCGCATTAAGTAGTGATGGCTGGTTCGTGAACGAATCGTTCTTTTGAACCGGTTCTTTTCAGTGAACCGGTTGAACCAGTACACTAAATCGGACTGAATTGTTTAAAACAGTTTGCGTCTTGCGTCAGCGCTGATCAATCAATAAATAAAAAGTTACTCACTTTTCATTCCTGACAGTCCCTCCAACTTGAAATAAACAATATCCCGGAGAAGAATATGTTACTCCAGTAACTCCAACAGTTTAATGAACTGAACTGAGACATGTTATGTTGTCCTGAGAGAGGTGAGCATACATAGACTGACTGAGCATGCGTAAACAACACAGAGGTGTTCGACTCAGTCAGTGTATGACATAAAAGTATTTTGATGTCATAGCGCTCGGTCGGACTCGGTCTGCGAAATCGAATCACCACCACCAGTACATACACACTCACGGACTGAACCGAAAACTGTTTCTTTCGGACGCGTCCGACATACTGAGATTGACCGATGAGCTCATTGAGCTGAGACACAGTGAGCAATGAGCATGCGTGCCGGACGAAATGCATGCTACTTTATTATTCGGTTGCTAAAGGTTTACAAAATAAAACATATTGGAAATGTTTATGACTTAATTACTTTATTATCACTGTATGAGTTTTTGAAACAACTTGTGGAGCGAAAGTATTAAATTGTTTATTTAAAAAAGAAAATCTTGTCTTATATGACAATGTGCATTGTTTTAGTTGAAAATGCTGTTGAAGGCTGAATGAAGGATGTTTTTACTGTTTTATGGTCTCAGTGAGGGATTTTTAACAAAAATAAAGTCAAACATGAAAATGAATAGTACTATTGTGAATGCAGGTTATATTGTAAGTTTTTTTTTATGAGCTGCATCCTGGTGTCTGTAAAAAGTTGATGAAGACTAGTTTATTAACTATATTTAAGATGTAAAACATCCACGTTTGAACATTATAGTGCCTGTATTGGACAATTAAGTTGCTAAACTGATTATGATGATTATTATTTAATTGCGTTATTTACAAATCACTTTATTTAAATGTGTTTAAGTGTATGATCTGTATCGGGCTACCGGCAGGATGAAAGAATTTACGTCATTACGTCACGCTGAATGACGTAAGCGAACTGGTGAACGAGTTTTTTGAACCGGTTCATTGAAACGAACTGTCCGAAAGAACCGGTTCGCGGAAAAGAAGCGGACTTCTCATCACTAGCATTAAGATGAATGATTGCGTGGACCTTACTAAACATGATACAGTTCACAAAGACGGTAACTAAAAAAATACCCAGACCCATACATTAACAGGATAGCTCTGTAGGCTATAGTTCGTACATGACAAATTTCCAAAAAAGATAATAAATACATAAGAATAGAATGAATAAAATACGAAAACATAAGAAATATACACAGTAGAGCGTCACACACAAATTTGCATAATACCGCCCGTGATACAGTGGGAGACCTCGAGAACCGTAATTATCATAGCATTCACACACACGGATTCCAACACACTTCTCTCCAAAATGCTCACTTTTTTAGAAACCAGAAACAGACATTTATATCGCTCTAAACTTTAGTAATGATTAATTGCTTAGGCCGATATTAGGCATTTTACATGACAAAAATGTGCTGTCAAAAATAAAATACCACATATTATAATCTCTGTGGTATTGGTAATATCGACTTCACATATTTCGATTGCCTCCAGTGCAGAAAGAAGCTTTTCAAAGCTCAAACTAATCAAAACCTACCTGAGATCCACAATGGCCCAGGAGCGCTTATCAGGACTTGTTATTCTGAGTATCAACCACGAAACATGTGAGACTGTGTCGTATGATGAGGTGATTGATGACTTTGCAGCAAAGAAGTCACGCAAAGTAAAAATCTAAATCTGTATCATTATATGTTACGTCCCCCAGCTTTGGTGTCTGTTGCTACATGTGTTTGAGTGCATGCAGTGTGTGTGTGTCTTAATTACAGATGAGCCACACCTGAGCGCAGCCTGCTTGCGCTATAACAGGCTACTGAGAGCACACCGGAGTGCGCACACAGAGCCTGGGAATCAAGCTGACAATTTGCTGTCCTGACGTCCACCCGGCAGAAACGTTCCGCTTCAGCTAGATCTTGGTTATGGTAGCATAACCTACCTAAACTTTGATATCTTTTCAGTTAATAAATACCCCTACATTTTTATACGAGCTGATCTGTGTGCGTCTCTCCTTATGTTAAGGGTGGTGTCCGTCCGCCCGTAACATATTGGGGGCTCGTCCGGGATCAATATTTGATTTAAATCGGACTTTAGTGTTAAATTGCGGAACTTCTGAACGCTACAACATTTTGGTGAGTTTTCTGGTGGGCAATTATGGTGATCTGTTCATTTGTTTAGTCGAAGTTTATTTTATTTTGGTGGATATCTCAGGAGGGGGTACCCAGATGCCTCGAGCTGAGTAAGCCACTGAAGATTGCGTAGATATTTAGGATTTTTGTTTTTCATAATTAGTTAGAGTAGTTGGACAACATTTTGCCTATCAGAATACCTTAAGTTAAGTTGTAGCTTGTGAAATATTGTGGCATATCGCCTATTTAGTGAGCGCTGGTACTAATTACACTAGCATATTGTTTAAATTCGTGGGTGGATAAAAAAAAAAAAAAAAACGTGGTCGTTTATAGCCTAATGTGCTTTTTTGTTTGACCACTTTAGATATTAGCTACCTTGTAGCTTTGTTGCAGTGAAACTGCTTTGGTGAGTTTTGTTTTTTTTCTTCTCCCTCATTATTATTTGTACTTGACTTTAGTAAGTATTTTAAACGTTTTCTCGCGTTTAAAAAAAATATATTACTTGATATTGTGCGCGTTTTAAACGTCTGCTAGCGTTAAAATGGCAACCGAGGAAGCATTTATTAAAGAGCCATCTAATGAATTGCTTTTGAAATTTTCGAAAGAGCAGTTATTAAATTTAGCTGTAACTTATAAAGTTGAGCTCACTTCTGTTGAAAAGCGTACTAAAGACACAATCAAGGCCGTCTTACAAGCTGCTTTGGTTAGTCAGGGCATTTTGCCTGTAGAGAAACAAACTCCCGTGACTACAGAAGCATTACAACTGCAGATTCGGTTGAGAGAGTTAAGTATTAAAGAAAAAGAAATCGAGTTTGAGCGTGAGCGTATGCAAGCTCAGGCACGTGAGTATGAACTTGAAAATCGATTGCAATTAAGAAAGCTAGAAATCGAGGCTCAGAGGGAGGGTGTCGCTCCTTCTGACCCTACTTCATTTGATGTCACTCGCCACATTCGACTTGTGCCACCTTTTGTGGAAAGAGATGTGGAAAAATATTTTCCACACTTTGAACGTGTCGCGACCATTTTAAATTGGCCAAAACCTGCGTGGGCATTTCTCCTACAATGCGTTTTAGTGGGGAAGGCACAGGAGGTTTACTCGACTCTAACAGTGGAGGAGAGCGGTGATTATGAAATAGTGAAAACGTCAGTTTTGAGGTGCTATCAGCTGATCCCTGAAGCATATAGACAGAAGTTTAGGAACTTAAAAAAAACTGAGCGACAAACTTTTGTTGAATTCGGTCGAGATAAAGCAGCCTTGTTTGATCGTTGGTGCTCATCACAGCAGGTTGATAATCAAGAGAAATTGCGCGAATTACATTCTTTTAGAAGAATTTAAGACCTGTCTGCCACCTGCTGTGGTGACCTATTTAGCTGAGCAGAAAGCCAAGTCCATTTCAGAAGCTGCTATACTCGCTGACGAATATGTTTTAACGCATAACATCACCAGAGAACGTTTTCGCTTGAAAGTTAACCCCTCTATGACCACTGAAGTAGATGTGAAAAAGAGTGTAGTAAAACAAGAGGACAGACACCGTTTTTATTGTAAAAAGCCTGGCCATGTTGTGGCAGATTGTTTAATATTGAAGAAAAAACATTCTACAAAACCAATGGGTCTCGTTAGTTCTTCTAAGAAAATTCCGCCCGTCCTTCATGCAGAGTTAAAATTGGAGAAAACCCAGTCCATGTACGAGCCCTTTATGACAAACGGTACCGTATCTGTGCCTGGTGAGGAGGCTGTGGCTGTGCGCATCTTGCGAGACACAGGCGCTGCGCAGTCTTTCCTCCTTCGCGGCTTATTACCATTGTCTGAAAAGACTGCAACTGGAAGTAGTGTCCTTGTTCGGGGAATCGAGATGGGTTTTCTGGATGTTCCCTTACATTACGTCCATCTTGATTCGAGTTTAGTGTGTGGTGACGTCGTTGTGGGCGTGCAAGACTCTTTACCAATCCCCGGTGTCACGTTTCTTCTTGGCAATGACCTAGCCGGTGGAAACGTGTGGAGCCGTGGTGATGTCCCCACCTGAAGTTACGTCGGTGCCGCTCACTCAAGAATGCGCCGATGAGTGTGCACAAAAATTTCCTGACGTTTTTCCTGCTAGTGTCGTCACTAGGTCGCAGACTAAGAGCTTGCAGGATGCTATAACCCTCCGATGACGTCGATCTGAGTGACAGTTTTGTCGCTCACCCCTGCAGAGTGTGAGAGGCTCTGCGAACCCACTTATACTCAGAACCGTAGTAGGCAGGTGCCTGTAATGAATGAGATAAAAGAGAAAAAACAATTAGATGTGTCGTTGTCATTAGAGAAACTTATTAATGCTCAACAAAAAGACCCCACTCTTGTTTCATGTTTTAATGCTGTTCAAACTGTTTCAGATTGTGCAAACAAGAGCCCGAGCTACTACATCAGAGATGGTTTGCTTATGCGGAGGTGGAGACCTCAGAGAGGTAATGAGTGGAATGAAATTGAGCAAATCGTGATACCATCTGAAAACAGATGCGCTATTTTGAGTGTCGCGCATAATGCTGTTTCTGGCCATTTAGGCGTGACTAAAACCTTCAAGCGTGTTCTTCGTCACTTTTTCTGGCCTGGGTTGAAACGCGATGTGCGGCAGTATTGTAAAACGTGCCATATCTGTCAGGTTAGTGGTAAACCAAACCAGATAATTCCCACCTGCACCGTTGTACCCTATACCTGCCATGGGGGAGCCTTTTGAGAGGGTAATTATTGACTGCGTCGGCCCTCTACCGCGGTCAAAAAGTGGTTATCAGTACTTATTAACCATTATGTGTACTGCGACTCGCTTCCCTGTGGCAGTTCCTCTGAGGAAGATCACTGCTAGAATTGTGTGCAGGGCTTTATTAAAGTTCTTTTCTTTTGTGGGGCTACCGAAAGTCATTCAAAGTGACCAAGGAACAAATTTTACTTCGTGTGTCTTTTCTCAAGTCCTGAAGTCACTCCAAATTAAGCACCACCTTTCTAGTGCATTCCATCCGGAAAGTCAAGGTGCACTTGAACGTTACCACCAGACGCTAAAATCTACGCTGCGCGCGTACTGTTTGGAAGTGGGTACAGACTGGGAAGATGCGGTTCCTTGGATGCTGATGGCCTCTAGAGAAGTTATACAAGAATCAACTGGCTTCAGCCCTGCCGAGCTAGTGTTTGGTCACAACGTTCGCACGCCTTTAAGTGTCATTAAAGATCAGTGGTTGAGCAAACCTACGTCTCATAGCGTAATACAGTTTATAAGCGAGGTTCACTCCCGACTACACAGGGCACGTGAACTCGCTAGAGAGAATTTAGAAAAAACTCAGTATAACATGAAAACGTGGTACGATCGAAAAGCAAGAACCCGTTCGTTTAAGCCAGGAGACCAAGTGTTGGTTCTCTTACCCGTGCCTGGTTCTGTGTTTCAGGCACGCTTCAGAGGACCATATACTGTGGAAAAGAAAATATCAGACCTTGATTATGTCATTTTAACCCCAGATAGGCGACGACATTCTCGCGTCTGTCATGTAAATATGCTCAAACCGTATCACACGCGTGAATGTGTTAAAAATGACTTGCGTAATCTTGACTTACCCGGTCCAGTCGAGTCTTCAGTGTTACTTTCTTCACTAGTAGAGGATGATGACGAAGTTACTCCTCCGTCGCGATGTGTGATTGAAGGTCGACTCAATAACTCTGTTATGCTGTCGGACATTGCAAACCATTTACCACATTTAACTCCCCTCAAACAGCTGACATATTATCTGTACTAAATGATTTCCCTGAGTTGTTCGGAGATGTTCCAACTGTAACTACGGTCTTGGAACATGACATAAATGTGGGTGATAATGGCCCGATTAAACAGCACCCATATAGGGTAAACCCAGAGAAGCGTGCTATCCTGCAGCGAGAGGTTGAGTATATGGTAAAGAATAAGATAGCTGAGTCTAGCTCTAGCCCTTGGAGCTCTCCGTGCCTTTTAGTTGGCAAACCTGACGGCACCTACCGGTTCTGTACGGACTACAGGCGGGTTAATTCCGTCACACTGCCCGACTGTTATCCGTTACCGCGGATGGATGACTGTGTGGACCGTGTTGGTTCCGCCTCTTTTGTCACTAAGATCGACCTACTAAAAGGTTACTGGCAAGTACCCCCTTTCACTTAGAGCCAAACAGATTTCAGCTTTTGTGACCCCAGATGCGTTTATGCATTATAATGTGATGGCTTTTGGAATGCGAAACGCTCCTGCCTCATTCCAGCGTTTGGTAAACATCGTTTTAGCAGGAATGTCAAATTGTGAGGCATATTTGGACGACATAGTCCTATATAGTACACGTTGGTCCGAACACGTTACACAGCTTCGAGAGCTTTTCTGTAGGCTATCCAATGCCAATCTCACAATTAATCTCGCTAAATGTGAGTTCGGAAAAGCCACTATCACTTATCTAGGGCGTGTAGTGGGCAGAGGACATGTTTTGCCAGTAATGGCTAAGGTGGCCGGTATTCAGGAGTTTCCTGTGCCTTGCGATCGGCGCGCGCTACGCAGATTCTTGGGAATGGTAGGCTACTACCGCAGTTTTTGTAAGAACTTCTCGACTGTGGTATGTCCCCTCACTAACTTATTGAGCCCAAAGACTAAATTTGACTGGACTGAGTCCTGTAATAGAGCATTTGAAAACGTCAAAGCTCTCTTGTTGACTGCCCCCGTGCTAGCTGCGCCAGACTTTAACAAGCCGTTTCAGCTTGCTGTAGACGCCAGCAGTGTAGGCGCCGGTGCCGTACTTTTACAATCAGGCGCAGACAAACTAGACCATCCTGTGAGTTTCTACTCTAAGAAATTTAGTTCGGCCCAGCAAAAGTACTCCACTATCGAACAAGAGACTTTGGCCTTAGTTCTAGCCATTCAACACTTCGAAGTGTATTTAGGCTCTACAGTACATCCAATTAACACTGACCATGATCCACTCAAGTTCCTCAGTCGCATGTACAATTCGAACCGTAGGTTAATGCGCTGGAGTTTGTTGCTTCAACCATTTAACCTCCAAATTGTGCATGTGCGAGGAATTGACAATGTTGTCGCAGATGCGTTATCTAGGGTGGATACTTAATAAACTTAAAGTTTATATAGATTTGTGTTTAAAAAAAAAAAAAAAAATTTTTTTTTTAGAATTTGAAAGTTAACTTGCATGGGACCCTTTTGGGTTGAAAAATTACCTATATGTTAAGGTGTTGTTAATAATACCTTTCTATTAATTATAATTTATTTTCACATGCAGGTAAGCCTTACTTTGAGGTAATGATTATGTGTAGCTGGAACTCTATTGTCCTGGGTTGGTTCGAACAGTGAGCTGAACACAGAACAGAAAGAGAGTTGTCATATTCAATATATGGCGACAGGTCACCATTTTGGGGTGGGGGTGTTACGTCCCCCAGCTTTGGTGTCTGTTGCTACAGGTGTTTGAGTGCATGCAGTGTGTGTCTTAATTACAGATGAGCCACACCTGAGCGCAGCCTGCTTGCGCTATAACAGGCTACTGAGAGCACACCGGAGTGCGCACACAGAGCCTGGGAATCAAGCTGACAATTTGCTGTCCTGACGTCCACCCGGCAGAAACGTTCCGCTTCAGCTAGATCTTGGTTATGGTAGCATAACCTACCTAAACTTTGATATCTTTTCAGTTAATAAATACCCCTACATTTTTATACGAGCCGATCTGTGTGCGTCTCTCCTTATGTTAAGGGTGGTGTCCGTCCGCCCGTAACATTATATTTTATTATAGAATTTATTTATTTGATTTAGTTATGTACAATTTATTTATTTTATTTGTGTGTTCATGTAAATATGTTTGGTTTCATTTTTCAAGCTCACTTGCACTCTTGTTTGTTTAAATGCATGTAAATACACTTAAATATTGAGCAGTTTATAGCCTAATTCGCTACCGGTCAAAAGTTTTAGATCGGTAAGATTTTTTATGTTTTTAAAAGAAGTCTCTTCTGCTCACCAAGACTGCATTTGATTAAAAAAAACAGTTATATTGTGACATATGATAATTTAAAATGACTGTTTTCTATTTTAAAATATAAATTATTTTTTGAGAAATTTTTTTTACACAACTGTTTTTTTAAACTGTTTTCAACATTGAAAATAATAATTGAGCATAAAATTTGCATATTATAATGATTTCTGAAGAATTATGCGTCACTTGAAGACTGATGTAGAAAATTCAGCTTTCATCTGAGGAATAAATTACATTTTGAAATATATTAAAATAGAAAACAGTCATTTTAAATTATCATAATATGTCACAATATTACTTTGTTCTTTTAAAAACATACAAAATCTTAACCGATCAAAACTTTTGACCAGTAGTGTAAATCATTTCTATAATTTCATCATACATTTTATTTTATTTATTTGAGTTTCATCATGTAAATATTTTTTCATATGTAGGCTGTTGCTACACTAAATACACATTTATAAACTTAAATATTGAAATTGTCATCTCATGTGCTTTCTCTTCCTTCATACAATTGTAATGACAGTTTTTTACTCGAGTGGGGCCAATTTTCATGATCTTGCCTAGGGCCCCTAGCCTGGGTTTCCAAGTATAGTTTTTAATAATAGAGTACACTTTTAAATAAAAAGTATAATAGTATTAGCCTGGGTTTCCCCATACTGCCTTTGCGCAGCGCGATTTTATTCACGCTGAAAGGCAGTCTGGATACCATGGACCAGATTTTCGCCTCATCTAGGGAACCAATCACAGAACGGGGAGGGAGCAGCAAGACGATGATGACATATTTGCGACACAACTAAGCAGTTTGTTTATATCCATATATACCTTCGATCCTCATGTTTATCTTGCACAAACGGCAATAGTCGCTGAACCATATATTTTTCATACAATTTATGAAGTAGACCTTCTGTTTGAATCATCTATATTTTACTAAAGATCAATGAATATCATAAAAATGTCACCACAACGCATCAAGTTTTTGTTGCAATTTAGTTGTAGTTGGGAGTATTTATGTGCGTCACGGAACGGTAAAAAGTGAAGCGAGACGGGCATTAAACAGGAAAATAAACACAAGGGAACATAGACAACGAACCAGCAACAGGACAACAAACACAGGGAGGCTAAATAGGGGAACAAACAAAGGAGGGTAGCGAGCAGGACAGGTGGGACAAATAAACCAATAATCAGATAACAAGGGGGAGGGACCAGACAATGACAAGAGCACATGGCCCCAAAATAACAAAACACCCATGTGCATCACAAGACAGGACAGACATGTGACAATGTGTGCATGCGCAGTCAAACTGTAAACACAAAACAATTCACAATTATTAATTAGCAATTTTCACTTCTCCAAATAAATTTCTACAAACATAACATCAGCTTAGATGATAAACATTAAAGTATATACTTATAAATCAAAGATATCCCCTACAGCAAATATCACATGTGATATGTATATTAGCATGAAACATCACATGTGTGTGATACAACGGTCAATACAGATTTCTAAAACAGTCGCAGTATTACAACACGTATTAAACTCTGTTTAACAAATAAATGCAACATATTGCATAAATATTTCAATAGGCAGTTTAAACTATCCGCTTTGTAACGTTCGCTGACGGACGTTCTGAGGACATTTGTCCGGGCCAGTTTGCGAACGTCCCTATTTCGTCCCTCACCTGCCATTTCCATGACAACACTTGGGAAATCCAGTCGCCCATGCCTTTGATTTTTATCATTAGACCGGACATCTTGCAACTCAAACGAATAATTAAACTAAAATATAAACCCAATATTGGATTAAAAAGGGATTTGTTTATTCCTTAATATCCATTAATTAATTGTGATAATGGATTTTATCTAAAAACCAAAGAATGCATCGACTTCAAATGATGAATGCAGCCAAGGAAAATGCGAAGATGGGAAAAGCACATTGCTGGAAAGAAAGTGGAAAATAACACAGGTAAGACAAATAAAAGTATCCTAATTTAGGCTGCATGTCAAACTGTTGGTCAGGCGATCGAAGGACTGGTTTTATTCAAAATAAGTTATTTTAGGAAACATATTATTCTAATTATTGCACTTAAGACGACTGATAGCACTTGAATCTCAAAAAAAGAAAGAAGTGTCATATTATATAGCTACACACATGCAAGTGACGATCAAATCATTTTTTTTTTTATTGAATAAACATAACAGCGAGAACAGTTTCACCTACAAGAACAACACTAAGATGGAGTTATAAAGTAATACAAAAATAAAGTAATGTGACGATCAAATCATAGGATCAAATGCACCTAAGCGAGTGACGTCATTCATTACGGCACGCAGCATGTATCCATGGCAACGCTCAGCTGCTTAGTGAGTGACAGTTAACGGTCCTCTTCAGACGCGGCGGCCTTGTGGTGTCCCTTTCGTCTGTCTAAAAGGTATTTTTAATTGTTAGATTAGTATACATTAGTTAACGTAACCATTATCCATCATTACATTTTTTGAAAATTGTACCGTTTAAAACGTTTAACCTTTTAAAAAAACGTTTGATGAACTGCTAACCGTTATGCTAACACTACGAAGCTAACGTTAAATGTTGCTGAAATGAGACAACGTTATATTTCACTTATCGATAAATAGACATATAAAATCATAACACTACTGAATGTGTTCATTTTGTTGTTTTAGGTAGATGCCAGGGGGAAGAATTGCCAACGGACTAACCCCACAGCTGACCCACACACACACACACGGAAAGAGCACAACACCTTTACAATTGTTCAAATAAATACTTTGTTCCTTACAACGTGTCTGTTTTCTTTGGTTAGCCAGAAATAAAATAAAATGATATTCATGGGACTAAACGCGAAAGTCCCCTTAATGTCCCGAATGGCCGCTGGTGGTCCTGTGAACGTCCTCTTGAACGTACGGAGGACGTCTTCGCGAACTTCCGCGGGACATCAAGCGGACCCTACACGGGGACGTTCGGGGGGACGTTCGCACAGGCCATTTAGGGGACGTTCGGGGGACTTTTTTTTGTTAGCTGGGGTGTTACTGAAGTGTTCCTTTTTAACGATGACTGCTATACTATTGTTCTTATTATTTTATTCAGCCCTGTAGGTATATGCCTACAAGGCACAACAAATATGTGTGTGTGTGTATTTTGTAAATTTTAAAAAGGAATTTTAATCAGAACAAATCTAAAATGTATTCCCACAATCATGCAGCCCTGGTTTCTCTTGATATCAGCATGTTCACAGGTTTTTATATATATATATAAATATATACCCGTCCTGCTGACTTCAACATGAGCATGAGGAGGTAAAGTGAAAAATTAAACACCTGGGAAATGACAGGTATGTAATATGTTTCAGAAATTGCACAAAGGTGTGTGACTGGTTAAGTCTCTGTCTTTAGTTCAGTGTGTTAAATAATGTGCTTTTTTTTGCCATTTGTTGTGTATCTTTGGATTATGTTGTGTTGTAAATAAATTCAAACAATCAAAAAGCCATTCTTTTTTAAATGTCCTCATTCTTTGTGCAAGGTAATGTAATGATAGTGCCTGAGAGCTCCTAATAGGGCCATTATGGGAGGGCCTTTGTCTTTTCTCAGGTGTGAAACACTCAATATTCATGGGTGGTTAACGCCCATAACTCCTCGCATAAACCTTTCTTACACAAGACATGTCATACAAATTTTAAATCAATATATTGTCTGATCTGAATGAGTATTCAGGATGATTTTCACATAGTTGGAGCAAATATTCTAGGCTACGTGATACAATTTTCAAAAGTCTTGCAAAGAAATAATCAGTTTGGTTTTCATGACATTATTTCAGTGACTTTTTTTTGGTCATTTTCACAAACCACGCATAAATGTTATTATCTCAAAACTACAAACTTTTACATACATGCTGCTGACATATTATTGTAGCAGAGTTTGTGATGAATGCAGTGTAATAAGACCTTAGTCATGAAAATGTCACAAGTAACAGAAATAAGCACAGATGTTAGAGCATGTCAGAACACCTCCAGGACCCAGAAAACACCTCAGACCCCAGAGGGTTAATGAATGTGTGTTGTGAATGTAGGTGTCTTAACATGAACTCATTAAATAATGTTTGTAGTGTAATTGTATTAAAATGGAAATCTAACAGAATTTAGAATCATTTCATTCATTTGTAATGTACACTTTGTATGTTATCAGGATGGTTAATATTATATGTAAATTACATACTTCTGATGACTTGCACTAAAAGAAATCACTATCTTTAAAAAAACTAGGAGGAGTTTCAAGCCTTAAACTCTGGTGTTCATGTCCTTCAAAGACGAGCGCTACCACGGGTTATGGGAAGTCCTTCTGAACAAGGAACATTATTGTTCAGATTTACTGGTAGACTATGTAATATAATGTCTCAGTAGTTTGATGATCAATATATTTTAGATTGTTATAATTATTTTATGCGGTCACTGAATGCTTCTACCCTGACAAAGACATTTAAATGTTTTTTGTTTCAGAATATTTTTCATCTGGTTAGGATCAAGCTGTGTCTTTGGCACAGTGTGAGAGAGGGTTCTCTATAAAGAAGCGCATAAAGTCATTACACTCTAACACAGTAGAAGACTGATCCGAATCAGCGTTGAGGGTCTCCTTTGGTGGCGTTCGATGCCTCAGCGTCAGTGAAGAGATGGATGGAGGAGGGACAGAGAGGCAGAAGACCAAATCCTGGCCACAGGATCTATAAAGCCCCAGTGATTGTTGGTGTCGTTTAAAAAAGAAAGAAAGAAGAAATCTGATCTTATATTGCTTCCGACAACAATTTCCTTTCTACTATAATTACTACACAAATGAACAATACAGCAATAATTGCATTACCAAGGATAAATTGTCTATTATCCATTTCAACAGCAGAAGTTTGAACACAAAATTTCAATGCAATAAGAGAATATTTACAAAACTTTCTTAATCCCTTCAGTGTTATAGCCATGTCTGAAACCTGGTTCAATCAAGAGGAATTGACTTTGAAATCGATGATTATGATCTGCATTATGTAAATAGACCAAATAAAACAGAAGGTGGGGTTGCACTATATGTGCACAAAACTATTAAATATTCGGTTATAATCAATGTCAATAGTACTCGATAATGGAATGGAATGTATAACAATAGAAATCAATAAAGGAAAGAAAAAACCTTATAAGTTATAATAATTATGGAGAGATGGAGAATCTGTTTTCCGCAGGTAACAATAAGCCCTTATTCATCTGTGGGGACTTCAACATTGACCTTTTAAATCCAAACAAACACAAACTGACCGATTCATTCATTGAAAGAATGTACTCCATGTCCTTATTGCCAACAATAACTAAACCCAGTAGAATCACATCATACAGTGCAACCCTAATTGATGACATCTTTACAAATAACATAATTAATGGCTTGCTTACTTGTGATATTATGGACCACTTCCCAGTTTTTTGCCATATATGACTGCAATGTTTCTAAAACTAAAGAAATCTGTAATGTAAGCTGCAGAAGATTACAAACTCAAGAAGCAATTAATGCATTTAATGATGACCAGAGAGTGCAAGACTGGAGCTCTGTTTGTGGAGAGATAGACACTGGCTACATTAACACTTGGCATTAACATGCGATCACCATGATCTGTATGTACAGGAGGACTCAACAGTCTATTTTTCTGTCTTCAGGGAACATTTCTTTCGGAGAAAAATAAATGGTAAGTATTAAACGTTTTTGTCATGTGCGTGTGCTTTTTATTACCTGAATATACAATGTATATTCCAAATAAACAATATAGCGGAAAGGGTGTAGTCTCCTACAATTATAATATTTAATAGAGCCGTTTGTTATTTGAGAGTAATGTATAGGCCTGTATTTTCTCTAGAAAATTTTATTTTGCGATCTTTGCATTTTACCACAAAAAATCTAAAATACTAAAACCATAGTTTAACAACACTTAAGAAGGGCCAAAAAATGAAAAAATTTACCCATGCAGTCTTACAAATTATGAAGTCTGGAGGACTGCGTGGAAGCAGCATAACCCCTCATTTAAACTGCATACGTGTGCGGCGCATTACGGCTGCGACACGGCTACCGGAGCTGATCGCGCCCATTCTAGTCAATGCTTGTGTTTACACCGGCCGCGACGCGGAGCGTTTCAGAAGCAGCTTTCCGCGCCGCTTCGCTAAATGTAGGCGCCTAGTCTATTTTTGACGGACGCACGTCCAAGTCTCACCGGAAATACAAAATAAAAAAACTTGATTTTTCAAAAGCCACTTCTTAAGATGTTCTTTAAAAGTGTGATAAGTAGAACATTGTCTTATGGACTGTGGCAAACTATTTAAATTTTTACTTCCTATCACCGATAAAACTTTCTGGCCAAAAGATGTTCGCCTATTTGGTACTTCCCAATCCCCTCTACTGACAGATCTGGTTCCAATACCACAATCTGCCCTCTGTTTAATGAACTCCTTCAACGGAGGTGGAGCAAGCCCATGCCAGACCTTATAAACAAAGCACGCGTAATAATTTTTTTTTAAATTTTCAAAAGTAAAATAGATTGTTTTTTTAGGATTTTTTTTTTTTATCAAACACTTTTATCGCCTCTTTTAATCAACGGTCAGTGCATCACGTGATCATCAACTGCTAAATTCAAATGTGCTTTCGCAGTTGGCTGTGAGTTGGACGTGCTCAGCGCTGTCATATAGTGAATAAAGATATGAATATACAGAATATGTACAAGTAATAAAACAAAAACACAGGAGTGTGGGACCATGAGCGATGCTAAAGCAAAGAAATAAACAAAACTCTTTAAAATTACACCATTTAATGCACAACTAACAAAGTTTGTCTTCGGCAACGGATTGCCAACTAAACTACATTAACTAACAAACAAATACATGGGGTAGCATCCACTGGATTCTAAAACGCTTAACGTGAAAACCGCTTAACGTGGCCCACTGTACTAAGACAGTGATATTAAACCACCAAACTCAGTACACATCATATTAATAAACCATACTATGTATAAAAAAAATCAGATGAGCCCAGAATATGAACAGCGCGTTTAATTACGCGTTAAGCATTTTCTTACCATATAGAAAACCGTTATAAGAAAACGCTTAACGTGGCTTATTGTACTAAGACAGTGATATTAAAATAATTAATTTTTATATACAAGTCGCACCTGACTATAAGTCGCAGGACCAGCAAAACTATGAAAAACAGTGCGACTTATAATCCGGAAAATACGGTATATTGTTTGTTGTTGTTTTGTCTTTAAATGTACAGAATTGTTTGGTGTAGTATGCACCCGTTTTCACAAATGTCTGCTTTCAGGTGATGGTCAAAGTAGCAGAGGAATCCTTCTGACCATACTTTTGCGAAGGCATCATAGCGGGCATCAAACTCATTTGGACAGGAGGAATCAATGAGCTGCTCAACATGGTCTTTTAGGACCTTCACATAATCCCTTTTCCCCCCATGTGTCTTAACCCAATATTCCACATCTCGTAAGATGTGGTTGCGGCAGAACACTACACTTACATTGGTTACGTTTTTTTTCAAAACACCTTTCTCCCTGTCAACTGTCACTGGAATAATTTGGTATTTTTTTGAGTCCATTCCCAGCTTTCCAAAAATTTCAGTCAGAAATTTCTCATGGTTTTGCTTGAATTTACGTTCATGTAACATGAAGCCAACTGGATACACTGGGTCATTGACCAGTGCAGTGTTTCTCATAGCCAGCACAGACACATGAAAATTCCCCATTTGAAATGTTGTGTCATAACTTATCATTTGTGGGTACTCAAACCTCACTGATTCATCGAAGTTTGCACATGCAAAATCAACAATGTCTGTCATGCCGGCATAAACAAGAAGGTCCGGGAATGTCGTAATGTGCCATATGAAACCGGGTAGTTGGTATGCCAATTCATGCAAACTAAAGAGTTCATCTCGTGAGATTTGTTGTTTGCCTTGTTGTCAATATACTGTGTTTTGGACTCGTTTAAGGTTTCGTGGGGTGTTTACTGCCATGTGCTCCAGATTACCACTCCATGTTTTAGCAAGGCCAGTTTTCTAGATGTTTGAAGGGGCTTGACCATGGTCATTTAGAAGTATGTCAGAGAAAACTTATTTTTTTGGAGGGAATGAGCCCTTAACCAGAGAGTAAATGCACTTTCTGAATTCTGAGGAGGTGCCTTTTTCACGATCACCAGTCTAATATCACAATCACTCTAATATGATAGTAGCGTTTCAAAACTCTTCCCCCATACTTTCTAATGTTGTGATTATTTGAACCTTTCTGCTTCCACATCATTTGGTCAAATCTAAAGTCCATGTTGGGTTTATCTGACTGAACTCTTATTAAGGAAGACATCACCACCCTTTGGGTGTAATGGTGGTTCGCCTGAAATTAACTCCTTGTGTTTTTCAACATCATTTAGAATTGCTTCTGCTTCTTTAAGTATAAACTCTGACTGTTTTTGCATTAAAGTCATTTTTATATTCACCTGTGAATTTACAACGAAGGGGGAAAAAAAGACAATGCAATACAAAATATAATATATGTATATTAATACCCTGTAATACAACAAAATATAATTATAATTAATATAATATAAATATATTAATACCCTGGTAATTAGTATGACACCAGTGAAAATTAGTTGTAGCCTTTAAAAAAGGCTTTTTATAAAGAAATTTCGATTCCAAAAATCTGAATGCAACTGAATGACAGGAAGACCTAGCAACTCTACTCTAGCACGGCGACTGCACAAATGACAAGTTGTGGTGCGTGCCACTGGCAGTGTCTTATATATACCTACAGATGACAGTTATGCCTAGTTCACACTACAGGATTTTAAGCCCGATTTAAGCCCGATTTGCAAATCGTTGAGCTCGCCGACAGGTCGGGTTGTTATCGCGTGCAAATCGCGGGGGATTAGCGGCCGATGAACGCTCGCCAATCTGTTAGTATGAAAGAGCCAACAACGCATCAAAGACGCTCGCAGACGCCTCGCGGACGCGTCGCCGAGCCCAGAAACATATCTAGCATGCTAGATATCTGGAGCTGTCGCACGACTCAAACACATGTGATGCCATGAGCTACAGCCAATCAGAGCAAGGCATGGGTTGAGGTCACTGGGAAAATACCGTTTATATACTGTCTATGGGAATTATTATTATTTTTTCCAGAGCAAATCATCGCGCAAACAGTTTGCAGCACTAATTTCTGTCTGACGTCCATATTCAAACAAAGACTCGCGTGTTGTGTACTTGTGTTCTTCTTCGCTGGGTAGTGGCGCGCGTGCTGTATTGCGTAATTTCCGGTTCGTTTTATCGCGTGATTTTTCGTGACAAAACGTGGTTTGTAGACAAGCTAGAATCGTTGGCTGACAGAGTTGTTGTCCACTCGTGTAGTGAGTTACCTCCTGTTGCGGATCAATCACGTTGTGTCGTGTGGTGTGAACAGCTCAACAACTTGAACACTCCTGATTTCACAGAGAGCAAGTCATGTAGTGTGAACTGCACAGTTCAGCCCAACGTTTTAAAATCCTGTAGTGTGCACTTGCCTTTACATGCATTTCAAAAGATTACATTATGTGGTGATTGGACGATTCAAAAACAAAGATTTGTGATTGGTTGTAGGCAACCATGTGCTTTAAAGGGGGCGTGTTTACAAAAGGGAGATGAAAAGGATTTTTTTTCTTTTTTTACTCGACAGCCTTTTCCGATAACGGTTTTCTATGGTAAGGTAATGCTTAACGCATAATTAAACGCGTTGCGTTCATATTCTGGGCTCATCTGATTTTATATACATAGTATGGTTTATTAATATGATGTGTACTGAGTTTGGTCTTTTAACACTAGTACTCCCAAGATGGTCATCGATACATAAATCCGCTACATTTCCCGCCTATTGGTACCCGTTTGCGCCGTTCAGATGAACCCACTTGGAGGAAGACGTGTTAACCTTTTTCGTTAATATTTTTTGTTCACTGAAAATCGTTCTAAAGCACTTTGTTTTCTTGTTTAGCTATTGTTCATGTTTTTTCTTAGCATGTTTTTGTGTGTAAGTACTGGATTGTGCTGCATACGTGTCCATGAAAGTTTTTAATGTATTAAAATGTTTATAGTGTTTTTGTTATTGTATATATGTTATAAGTTATTGTATCATAAGATTTGTTTTTATTGTTTAAGGAAAATATTGATCAATTAGGCTGGAATTTACATTTTGTGTCCTTGTCTTTATTATTAGCCTACCTACCGTAACATTGTAGATCCATTTATTTTTAGATTTTGTATTGATTATTAAACTTATTTACAAACAGGGCTGTAGGCTAACGGTATGAAGCTTTGCCGTTTCCTAACAATTTTGCATGTCTTTTCACGTTGTGAGTGCGGTGGGAGAAAAAAAAGAAAATTGATGCGAAACTTTCCTCACATAGAGAGGCAGCACCTATCGGGGCAATCTTTCTTTTGTGCTTGTTTTAAGAGCGATAGCGTCATAACATGACGACAGGAATTAAAAGCTTCATTGGAAAACTTCAAAAGAAGGTTCCAATGTAGATATGACATGACGAAAATGACGTTCAGTACGGCCATATGACCGTCAAAGTATGAACGGTCAAAATGACCGCTATGGTCTTTCTAGTAGTTTTGGAATTCTGGTAGTTTTAGTGTTAATATCACTGTTTTAGTACAATAAGCCACGTTAAGCCTTTTCTTATAACGGTAAGGTAATGCTTAACACGTAATTAAACGCGTTGCGTTCATATTCTGGGCTCATCTGATTTTTTATAAATAGTATGGTTTATTAATATGATGTGTACTGAGTTTGGTCTTTTAACACTAGAACTCCCAAGACGGTCATTTTGACCGTTTTTAAATTTTACAGTGTAATAACTTTGTTAAAATAAAATCAATGTGGCTGTAGGACTCTGACTTTTCCTATGTGTATATTTTATTCTGACACTGTTATTTTATTAAAAATACAAAACAGTTCTGACTATTTCTACCTAGAATGGCCATAGCGGTCATTTTGACCGCACGCATTATTATGTACTCACACAATACATTATTATGTACGCACACAATACATAAATCCGCTACATTTCCCGCCTATTGGTACCCGTTCAAGTTCAAGTTCAAGTCTTTATTTTTGCCAGAACGACACAAATCGCCTGGAATTCATTTTGGTGCTAATTTGGCTCACACAAGACAATACAAGACACTGGACAAGAATAACAGCACATCATCAGGCATGACATGTACAATAAAAACAGAAAATTTTAGATAAATAATAAAAAATACTAAAAGATACTTGGATTGCTACCCAGGAATATATACAATAAATAATCAAACAAATCAAAACAAAGTGCTTGTGCATTTAGTGACCCTGAGGAGAAGGACATAGCTGTTACAACTGCAGAGCAGTTAAGGATTATTGGTGTGAATTGATGGCCCTCACAGCCTGCGGGTAAGTGCTATTTAAAAAACGGGATGTTCTGGATCTAATACTTCCAAGCCTTCTACCTGATGGCCCACATGGAAAGAACCTATATAAACATATATGTTTTAATATAGGTTTTGATATAGGTTTTTAATATATGTGACATATATAAAATTGGCCGTTTTCCTATATTATATGTACATATATGCACATATATGCACATATATGTACACATATATGTGTACATATATATGTGCATACATGTACCTATATGTTTACCTATAAGTAAAATTATGCACGTATATATGTGTGCATACATGCACCTATATGTTTACCTATAAGTAAAATTATTAACGTATATGTGTGCATATATGCACTTATATGTTCACCTATATATTAGTAAAATTATTAAAATCCATAGCTACTAGGCAACAAATAAAAACCCAAAATGTAGAAATTTACATTATTTATTTACTAAAGAACAATCAAACAGTAAGTACAAGAACAAAAATAAGACAAAAAACTGAACAGAAAAAACAAACAATTTATCGAGTTGATCTCCTCAGCTCCGTGAGCTTCGAATTAATTGACGTGCCTATCTGCCCTCGGCTGGCTGCCGACCACTTCTTCAATGTAGCATCTAGAGAAGACAAAAATAATAAGACAGTATAATTATTATAATTATAATAATAGTGCTTCATCAGGAACCCAAAGTGCTTACAGTACAGCTGCGATTGGACACATATTTTGGATAAAGGGCTGATCATAATAAAAAATGCGTCATGTAAGCATGTCAATTGGAAGATTCTGATTGGATTCTGCTAAATCTGAAAGAAATTCTGATTGAAAACATCACCTCCGGGTTTTTTTTAGTGGCATCGTTCTTTCATATGCACATGTCCGTCATGGGGACTGCATTGTTAACAGTCATACGGTCAATCATGTGCATCCAAAGCGGAGAAAATTCATGGATAGGAAAAATTTAGCCACTCCCACTTTTTTGGTTTGCTTAAAACACAGGTGAAGTTCAACTTCTGCAGTTGTTTTAGGGAAATTAAGACCGCTCTGCAGATGTCAAAATGCTATTATTGGGCTATATTGGGCTGCACTTTTATAGCATTTTCTTGCACCCAACAGTACCCAAAATACTTTACAATGGCCTCCCACTGACCCATTCACACACAGATTCCACCGGCGAGCTGCCATGCTAGGTTTACTCGAAGAGCAATAAGATATGCATTAAAATCAAGCAAATCAATTACCGGTATAGACAAAATAAGGCACAAACACAGGACAGAGGGGATTAAGGGTGAAGATGATTATTTATGAACACTTCAGATGACAACAATATGCCATGAGGTTATTTGCAACACTATATGTTCTACAAAATATAGGTCTACACACCTAGCGCAATACCCCAGAAATGTGGTTTTAGAAGAGGAAAGGTAGGACCAAGAAGTGAGCAGGCGATGAATTAGTATTATAGGTGCCAAGCAGATACAGTAAGAATAATGGGTGCCCTACCTTATGCAGTCTCCATTGATGCCTAATAAACATTGATACAAGTAGGCTATTGTTAAAGTGGTGAAATTATAAAGTCTTAAAAGTTTTGTTTTCCCTTCTCAACGCATTTACTCACCAATAATGGCTGCCTTTTTTATTTGGTCCAGGGCGACCAGCTGCTCCCCATCCCCTCTGGTTGGCTTCCCACCTTAAAGTAATATTTCAAAATTATTATGAAAGGGGGGTAAAATGAAGGTGGAGAAAGCAAGAGTTTTTTTATATACACACACACACACATCACATTTTCTTGAGGTGCAAGGAAATACAAAAATGCCAAGTAAAAAAGCGATGCTATGCACACAAACATAATTTATTCCACAGAATATGACTGACTTGTTTTTTTTCAAGGACAGAAGAGATTAGGAACATGTTATGTACCGTTCAGGTTGCTTTTCATTAATGTCTTCAAATCAAAGGTGCCCAGCAGCAGATTCCGCACCATGGCAGTAGCAGAGGAGGCAAGGCGGGCTGCTTTCCAGGCTTCTGCCTGGCAAAACACCCCAGAGCCCTTTATAACTTCAATCTGAAAAATAATTTCACATCACAATATTAATTTATTGGCAACTTTTAGAAACTTTTTCAATATTGATTCTTATGCTTAGTTTCCCAATAGTTAATAGGTTTTTATGTATAAATGCAGATTAATGATAAAGATATGAAACAAATTAATCATTGCCCTAAACGTTATTAAAGGAGAGAAGGAGGACAGGGTGGGGGGAAAGGGAAAAGGAGGAGGTTGGACGGAGAGTAGGGAAGGAGAAAAGACAGTGGGTGGAGAGAAGCGAAGGGGGGCAGGAGGAAAGGATGATTGTCACTTATAACACTAATTGGCTCCTACAAAGCACACAGTTTATAACCATCCTTACTACATAATATATTATTCACCTGTGTTTTTGCTGAGGTCTCAGCGGTTGCTGCAGTCTTGTTAGAGAAGAAAAACAGTTAAACTCTTCAACAATTTTATGTATATGGGGCAAGTAAATTACATATTACCACTAACTATCCCAACATAAAAATCCCTATAGCTCAGCCTTAGGTAAAATAAGTACAGAAAAATCTGAGGTATAAAAGGGTTACACACACCTGTGGTGTCTCTCGAAAGCGCTCAGTCACCATGGGACTCTCTTTAAAGGGATCGGTCTCCTCGGGGCTCGGTCTCCTCTCTGGAGTCTTAGAGAAGAAAGAAACATAGTAAAACTCTTCAACAATTTGTATTCATCCAAGCACGCCACTATAGATTCTTATTTACAGGGGGGGCTTGGAAAACATTAAACATGTCAATAAATTAAAGTTACATTCAAAAGTAATCAGCCAAACATCATAAAAATCCATATAGCTCTGTTTGAGTAACAAGTAAACAAAATAAATAAATAAAAATGCAAGGGGGTTACTCACCGGTTGCACTTCTCCAAAAGTCGAGGAGGAGGAATCTAGATCCTCCACAGTAGTCCTTCCAGTCTTGTTCATAGAAGAAAAATATAGTTATTCTCTTCAATGAATTGAAGTGCAAACACATCAAATAATTAACACTATCAATCAGCCCAACATCACAAGTCTCTACAGCTCTGCTTGAGAAGCAATTTTAAAAAGCAATGAAAATCAGAGGAACTTACCTTTTGAGCAATAATGGCGAGGTCACTTTTCATTTGAGGGATTTCTAGAAAGAACAATAATTACAATCACTAGATCAAAATAGCATCCAGCAACTCAGTGCCCTTACTCTTCGAAATACATTTCCTGCAGCTATGAACGCAAGCTACAAGCCCATTGATAAGGCTCTGCAGAGGAAACCTGGTTGTGAACACAATTTTATTCTCCAATTTCTCCCAAATTCAAATTCCCCAGGGTTTTTTTCTGGAGCCGATTGCCTTCTTGAGCCTTTGAAGGCAGAGAAGCATCATTTATTCTCATGAACTATATGTTCTCTAGGCCATGATTTTGTTAACCATCTACGAATTCCTCCAGAAAGAGACAAATAAATATAATTCTAATTTGAATCTTATAAACGGCTATATGAGCACCCACTCTACCAACATGTGTTTCAGCCCATAAAATTTCTAAGTTTATACTTCTCTGCCACCGCAATATCCATCTCCAGTAAAAACCCTGCTAATAAATATTAAAATTAGGAATACTTACGATTGATGATAATGTCTTTTAGACGTGCATTTTCATTTTTGAGAGAATGGACTTCATTTCTCAACTCCTGCAAATTTCTTTGCATTTGGTCGAGTTTCCTTCTCTCCCACAACTGTTCGTCCAGTTGTTTTCTAAATTCAGCAGCTGTCTACGAGAAAGAGAGAAGAACAACAGCTAATTGTTATATAACTTCTTTTGTAAATGGTTGATTCTGATTGGCTGGGAGAATGTCACGAGAGGTGTAAGAGGAAGGTGGCAAGAAGTCTAGGGTATAAATCCCTCCCCTTGGCTATATGTAACTGGTTGTCCGGCCTCCTGGTGGTTATTCCTTACTTAAAACATGAAACTTCAACATCATGTATTTCATGTAATGCATGCATGTAACACCACAAACTGGATGTCATTTAGGCTACCTTTTTCTTGGGTGGTACTATGTCCTCCTCTTCCCCAATACACTCCTCTTCGCTGGCCTGCTGGGAGGGAGAGAGAAAGAGAGAGAGAGGACAAAGTTGCCTACTGTGCTGGTGTCATACCTTGTAACAGCTACTGGTAATGCACATTAAAAGTCTTACTCATCTTTACTGTATTGCAATGTAATAAGTAACACACACTGGATGCAGACTGGTAGTGTACCTTGTTCTTTGAAGGTCTGTCATGACGCGCCTCCTCCTCCTCCTCCTCCTCCTCATCCTCCTCCTCCTCCTCCTCCTCCTCCTTCTCCTCCTTCTCCTCCTCGTGGCTGTATTTAGAAGAACATCTCTTCACGTCAACCTTCAGTGGGAGAGGGAGAAACAGAGGACAAAGTTCCCTTATCCCCCATAAAAATCTTACTAATCATGAATGTATTGTAATGTAACAACACATACAGGATGCACACTGGTAGTGTACCTTGTTCTTTGAAAGTCTGTCATGACCCTCCTCCTGCTTCTCACCCTCCTGGTGCTTGTATTTGGAAGCCCCTCCCTTTTTATTGTAAACCTTGAGAGACAGACTGACTTTTAACACAACTCTTATTAACTTTACGCCACCATGCACATACATCTTGTCAACAAAGCACATGAAATTATCATAGATGACACAATTACAAACCTACACACATGCCTACACATTAAGAAACAAGAGAGAGAGGAGTAAAGAGAGAAGTACAGCACCAATTGATGCAGTCAGTTACCTTTTTCTTTGAAGGCTTCTCAGTCTGCCCACTGTATCTTTGAGTTTGGATGTGAGGACGTTTTGTTTGCCCTTGTGTGCCCTCTTTCTCGATCTCACGCAGTTTAATTTGGAGAGTTTTTTCAAATTCTGGTGCAATAAAATTTAAATGTTATCAATTCCAATTGGACTTCGCTAACAGTAGCAAATAGTTAGCTAACAACATGAGCCAGAAAGCTAAGCTAGCCAGGTACCTAGCAAGATCCATTTTACACTTATTTAAGTGTGCAAAACAATTTAATGTGGTGTCAGCTAAAGTTAGCGTGTAACATAACTTACTTGCCACGTCAATAATTCTGGCTTGGTGTACCGGCCAAGGTTGGCGGCCTTTTCGCCATTCCACCAGCTTATCGTTTTTATCAGTCCTTTCAAGAAAATGTTGAATTGAAAAATTCCGGACACAGTCAATGGGCAAAATGCTGTGGGCCCCCTCTATCCTCACCCTCAGTCCATTCAAGAAGGACAAAGCGGATCTCCAACGCGGATATCGCCATTTTTCCAGCCGCTTTCTTTCGGCGCCGAAAGTGTTTGTTTTGATTTGTGTTTTTTTTCGGCGCGAAAGCCGCATGCGGATGACGTCATCAACTGCGTCTGCGCGACGCTGTAGCGGCCAATCGGTAGCAGCAGAGTGGAGAATATGCTTGCCACAAGTTGCCAGTATAACGTTAAATAGCGTTAAGGAAATAAAAGCAATAGATATGGATCCAGTACGTTATAAAAGGTACCTCGTTGACGACGAAGCACCCGTTCCAGAAAGAACAAAGAGAAGACGTAACAAAAGTAAGTATTATAACAAAACGTGCTAGAAGCTAGCTTAAGTTAGCCAGCTAACAAAGCTACCAGCTACAGATAATTTCCTATACCATGTAAACGTATGTGGCATAATTTCCCTTAATGTATGTTAAGAATGCTTGTATAAAGGTACAATATTATCTTGCCATGTCCACTGTATTACAAATAAAAAATAAGTAAATAAATGAAGAAAACAGTTAAAGTTGGGATACAAAATATTTCACTTTGTGTGTTTGAATCTACAGTCTTAAAGGTTTCACCTCATGAATGGATTTTACCTACTTGGACTTAATCAATGAGTCATATTATATTATATTGAGTGATGCATGTGTTTTTAAACATTACCACAACATTTTTGTTAGGGACATTTCTGAAGATATGGGTGATGATGAAGAAGCTGTGGCCGCTTCTTCTACAACTCAGTAAGTAGAAAACACGCACACACGCATTAGGCCTAGGCCTACATATTTATTGATCGTAGGGATTTTTATTTTTATTATAGGTATCAACACCCAAGAGGATCAAGATGACCCGGTGTCTACTGCTTCTGATGACACAGTAAGTTGCTAAAAATGGCTACAATGTTCAAGTTAGGTGTTTTTTGTTTTGTTCGTCCATGTGCATGCACACTAGTTACTGTAAATCATCATAAGATAATTCCACAACCCAAACTTCCACCTGATGTTGGTTAAAGTGGAGCACAAATTGGAAATACCATATTACTTTGTCCTTTCCACATTGCAGCGATACCCATGTTTTTAAGTTTTGATTCAGGTGCCCACATACAAAATGACAGAACCTGTCTCTCAACTGTGTTTGGGCCAGGATGAAAATGGTGGTCAGCGCCTGATGTCACTCTGACGTCAACACAGGATAGTGTCAGAAAAATATACATGTGGACAAAAGGGGCACAGTTATTTAATAATTTATGATATAATGACAAAAAAATCAATGGAAAGGACTGTTAAAAAAAATAAAAAAATACATTTGAGCCTGACTTCTAATGCAGGTGTTTACCATAGACACATTTTAAATTTTTTTATGTAAAAAAATATGGACGTAGTGTTCGTGACGTCACCCGTAGGTTTCTGAAGAGCATTTTTGAAGCCTAAAGTGGGCGGAGCCGGCCGTCGCCATCTTGGCCTCGCGTCACCGCTCGTCAATCCCGGATAACAGAATATGGGCAAAGAGGCGGAGCTGAGGAGCCTGGCTATCTGAAACCACGCCCACCTAGCGCGACGTTATGGAGTTAACTCCATGGTTAGCGCAGGCTTGGGAGCTAATGCTATATGCTACTGACAGTACCAAGTCTGCGACTGCACAGGGGCTCGCGCTAAAGTGACACTGTTGATGATTAAAATCAGAATGCCAATTAAAAAGGTCCTGTTTTTGCCCTTCGAAATATTATAATAGTTAAAAGACATTGCTACAAGTGAGACTGTGTATCGTGATTCTGTACAGCTATTCTGCTAGTTGAAAATGTATTATGCATGCAGTAACTTTACAATATTACTCCGAGAGTGTGTGTGACCGTGATTATGTGCATACATGTCAGTCACTCTTTTATTACAGTCTATGGTCCGTCAGCGCGGCATCGCTCGTCAAGTTCGTAAAGAGCTTTATTATTCAGTCCATTTTAAATTCTGATTTTGGCCGCATCTCAATTCTCAAATGAGTCAAAACATAGATATATTACCTATGAAGTTCAAGTAAATGCGCTAGAAATCCGCGCTCATTCAAGGATATGCATTTATTGCATGGACGGAGAAAAAGACACCTGCAGGATTTCATCTGACGGTACATTAGCATGTTATAGTCTGTTCCAGAGCAACGGCACCGCAGAACGAGTGTAGCCTTATATCTATAGACGTTTTTAAATCTGAAAACTCCACAAAAGCAATGAAATTGTCAGACATCCAGTAGTGCATGATGTTCACAGAGGAAAACAACTGAAATACAGCGCTGGTTGTTCTCTCGAACGATACTCGACGACAACGGCGGAATCCAAAGCCGTGGGCGAAGTAATGGGTGTATTAAATTATATGAAATAATCCCGAAAAAAAGAACAAACACGGCAGAGATGGCAAGTGCAGCAGCTGGAATTTGCTGAGGTGAAGTGACGGCTAACCGGCTAGCATTTACTTCAGCGGGAATCCACCTGTCACTCAAAAGTGGACACACCCTTAATTTTGCAGAACTTTAAATATTAATCAACTAAACGGGTGAGTTCGAAAAAAATTCACCCCCCTCACAGTTGTTATGAAGGGCAAAATTAGCTGTATCTATAAAGCCACAGAGAGAACCAGGCTGTAAACATGTTTTTTTCTGCTGTAAAGTTGGGCATTTTAACATGCGGGAGATACAGATTTGACTCCCTTCTGCAGCCAGCCTCAAGCGGCCGGTCGATGAATTGCCATTTAATTCACTTCCGTGTTGGTTTCAAGAGAGAGACAGGGAGGTTGCCGCTTGGTGTTTACCAAGCACATTACAAGCAAATTTTACAAGCAAATTTGGGATTGCTAATCCAATGTTTTAAATTCACAGATGAACCAACCCATACCTGGCCCTAGCTCTTCACCTGGGGAGCCAGTAGAGGAACATCTAGAAGACCCCTCAAGTCCAATTTTAGACCAGAAACCAACAAAAGAACAGGTGGAACTCCTGCTGCTGGCATTAAAACTCAAACACGGATTAACAAATAGAGCCTTGGAGGACATCATGCATCTTATCAACTTTACTGATCCTGGTGGGGAATTGGTTAGTGGCTCAAAGTACCTTTTCTACAAGGCATTTGATTCAGTGAAAGACATATTAGAAGTACATTATGTGTGCAAGAGTTGCAACGTAAGCATGCAGGAAGGTCCCTTTAATGTCAAGTGCCCAGTCTGTGACCAGGACACATCAAAAGCGCATGCACAAAAAGACCAGTGTTTTTTGTACTTGCCACTAAAATACCAAATTAAAAAACTGCTTGAGGACCACCAATTAGGGAAACACCGTTTTGAGAAGAAGGATGCCTCCATCAAAGATATATACGATGGACATTTATACAAAAAAACTATCACCCCTTGCATCACCTGACAGCATATCACTGACTTCCAACTGTGATGGAGTGCCAGTGCACAAATCAAGCACAAAAAGTTTGTGGCCAATTGTGTGTACTGTTAATGAACTGCCTATACAACTACGTGCAAAACATGTTATGCTTTGTGGCCTGTGGTTTGGTCAAAACAAACCAAATATGAACACGTACATGAAACCATTTGTCGATGAATACATAGACTTGTACTCTAATGGTCTTATATGGCAAAGTGAAAGTGTGGAAGTTGTCACAAGTAAAGTACTGCTTACTACCATGGTGGCAGATTCAGTTGCTCGGCCACTGATTCAGAACTTTAAACAGTTTAATGGAGAGTTTGGGTGTTCTTTTTGTATGCAGAAAGGAACAACTGTGTTAAAACGCAGGGGGCGTGTAAGGGCTTATCCCTATGAAAAAGCAGAGTTGAGGAATCCCTCCCAGACTGATGATCTGGTAGAAGAGGCTCTTGCTGGAAACCCCACTAAGGGAGTGAAAGGGCCTAGTATTTTGTCTTGTCTACCTGATTTTAATATCATTGATGGCTGTGTTCCAGATTATATGCACAGTGTGCTGCTGGGTGTAGCAAGAAGCATCACCACGCTGTGGTTTCATTCTGAAAACAACCAATCGCCATGGTATATCGGACGCTCAACAGAACAGATTGATGACATTTTAACTTCTATTAAACCCCCCTGTAATGTTTCCCGTGTCCCCCGCTCAGTGAAAGAGAAAAAGTTCTGGAAGGCACACGAGTGGAACATGTGGTTGTTTTATTACAGCATACCAACATTGAAAGGGGTCTTACCTGAAGCACTGGTTTAAGTTGGTAAAGGGGGTTTCTCTTCTACTCGGTGAGAATATATCACCACTGCACATATCAGAATCTGAGGGGTTGCTAACTGAGTTTGTTCAGGAAATGGAGACCCTTTATGGGATCAATAATGTCACTTTCAATGTACATTTGTACCTTCATCTGCCCAATACTGTGAGGAACTGGGGTCCCCTCTGGGCACAGTCTGCATTTGTGTTTGAGTCATACAATGGGGTCCTTTTAGATATGATAAAGAGCAGCCAGGGAGTTTCTCTGCAGATAATGAAAACAGTTTGGCTACAGGTTGCATTTCCATCATTTGCCCAAAA
The DNA here is from genome assembly GCA_033366665.1 of Phoxinus dragarum. Lineage (NCBI taxonomy): Eukaryota > Metazoa > Chordata > Actinopteri > Cypriniformes > Leuciscidae > Phoxinus > Phoxinus dragarum. Next base: position 116,981 of record JARPMJ010001346.1, on the reverse strand, counting down.
AACCATGGTGGCAGCTTCTGATGATTACTTGGCTCTCTTAGAGTCTTTTTCAGTTGAGAAAAAAATGGTGCAGGAAGTAAGTCGCTGTCATGGTGTTACATCTCTGGGTAGGCCTAAAATTTGTATGATCAGAAATGATGATTTTCTGGCCTTGAACAGCATCAGCAACCTAGAAAATAGAGTCACTGTGAAGTATTTTTGCAGAGTAGTGGTTAATTGTGAAATAGTTCATTCACAAAACTACTCGCGTACTTTTCGGAGAAACTCGTACTCTGTCATTCTTTCTGATCGAGAGGAAAGTATTTTCTCTGTGAAGACATTCATTGTCTGTGATCTGGGGCAGGAGGAGACATGTTATGCAGTGGGGAAGTACTACCAAAAAGTGAAACATCTGACATCTGCGGTCAATTTAAGAATCCTTGTTATTTCATCCCTGTAGGGAAAAGTCTGGGGCCTTAGTTGCTATTCAAGCATCTCAGATAAAAGAAAAGTGTCTGTTCGTTAAAACTGTGAACAGAAATGTTGACATTGTCTTCAAATTCATTAACCACAGTGAAATGCTCAGATAGATGTGGGATGATGATGATGATTACTTGAGCAGAAATGTTGACATTGTCTTCAAATTCATTAACCACAGTGAAATGCTCAGATAGATGTGGGATGATGATGATGATTACTTGAGCAGAAATGTTGACATTGTCTTCAAATTCATTAACCACAGTGAAATGCTCAGATAGATGTGGGACGATGACGATGATGATTACTTGAATGTATGTTCTATGTATTTTTTTTTTTTTTTGCTACATTTAGACTGCAATGACCTTTCAATTGTAAAAAAGGCTTGATTTACAAAATAAAAAAAAACGATAAACCATTTTGTTATACATTTCCTTCTTTTCCACTATCTTCATACAAGAAAGAATTGACCTTGTAAATGTTTCAGGAACACGTGTAGACATCACAGCTTTACATCTCCTCTCACTTAATTGCCATAGTTAAATTCCATAACATGCCATTTACATGTGATACCAATTTCACGTGTTCGCACATAAGTTTTTACATATATATTTTTTTAGTTAGTTCTTAGTTATTGCCTTGATAATAGAAAATATGAGCTAGGCATCATGTATGACAGTTGCCAAAGATATGAGCTACAAAATGACCAAATCCTGCCATGAGCTATATGAGACATATATTGTATGTACATATAGGGCTTATATGTGGATATAAAGAAGCAATACAGGAGACCTATATGGCCTGTATGCATCTCAATTTTGCCTATATGTGGCATATATACGCATATATGCAGCATATATATTATCATATATGCAGCATATATGTGCATAAACTGCATATAGGTTTCATATATGCGCATATATGCTGCATATATGTGCATACAAACTGCATATAGGTTTCATATATGTGCATATATGCAGCATATATGTGCATATATGCAGCATATAGGTTTCATATATGCGCATATATCCTCATATAGGTTTTTTCCATGTGGGGGTAAAGGGGGTGAAAAGGGAATTAGCAGGATGTGATGAATCCTTGAGAATCTTTAGACCAGTTTTTGAGTAGACGGGTGTTATAAATGTTGCAGATCTTAGGGAGGTCTAGCCCAATTATTCTCGAGGCTGTCCTGACTACCCTATTCAGTGAAGACTTATCATCCGCTGAGCAGTTCCCCCACCATACAGTGATGGAGAAAGTAAGAGTGCTCTCTATCACAGCCCTATAGAAGTGGAGCATTCCAGCCTTGGACACTTTAAATTTCCTGAGTTGTCTTAAAAAGAAGAGTCGCTGCTGAGCTTTTTTAACAATCTGGCTGATGTTGATGTTCCATTTAAGACTGGAGGATATAATGGTCCCAAGGAACCTGAAACTTTCCACCCAATCTGCAATTTCTTCCTTAATGGCCAAGGGCTGGAGCAACTTACTATTTTTGCTCCTAAAATCGACAACCATCTCCTTGGGTTTTGGAGATGTTGAGGGACAAATTGTTAACTGAACACCACTCAGCCAGCAAAGACACTTCTGTTCTGTAGGCCGATTCATCATCATTGGTGATGAGGCCCACCACAGTCGTATCATCCGCAAATTTAAAAATCTTGACTGAATCGTGGTGAGAAAAACAGTCATTAATATAAAATGAGTACAAAAGGGGAGACAGAACACACCCCTGGGGGGCGCCAATGCTGGTGGACATTGATTTTGACAAGAGGTTATTAACCCTAACCACTTGAGATCTATCAGTTAAAAAGTCAAGGATCCACTTACATATGGACTCCTTAACACCCAACCCCAGGAGTTTGTCACACAATCTCTTTGGTATAATATTATTAAAAGCAGAACTAAAATCAATAAACAATACCCGTGCATATGTAGCTGAACCTTCCAAATGTTGAAGAATGTTATGGGTGCAAAGAGAAACAGCATCTTCAACAGACCTGTTCTCCCTATATGCAAATTGGAAAGGATCAAGTGACGTAGTTGTAAGATGATTGGCCACTAATCGCTCAAAAACTTTCATGATAACAGAGGTTAGCGCCACTGGTCTGTAGTCATTCAAGCAACTCACATTCGACTTCTTGGGCATAGGAATGATTATGGCTGATTTAAAACACGCTGGGACTTTACATAGTCTGAGGGACCAGTTAAAAATGACAGTAAAAACATACGACAGTTCATTGGCACACCATTTAATAGTGGAAGCAGAGACCTGGTCGGTTTTCTTCTGCAGAGACCTGGTCATTTTCTTCTATCAGAAAAGGTGGTTCAGAAGGAGCTATATTACTGAGGTTAGAGCTAACTGTACATTCAGAGTTAAATTCAAATCTACAGTAAAAATCATTTAGCTTGTTAGGTAGCAAGGGATCATCATCAAGAACTGCGTGACTGTTTTTATAGTTTGTAATCTGTTGAAGGCTTTGCCAAACACCCCTGCTGTCATGAACACCCAGCTTAGCTTCCAGCTTAGCCCTGTAGTTAGCTTTTGCCTTTTTAACAGCCCGTTCAAATGCATATTTAGCAATAGTGTACTGACGAATATCTCCACTCTGAAAAGCATTTTTTTCTCTTCAAATACAACATTTTTATATCTTTACTAAACCTCTTTACTTATTGCTGTAAACAGTCACGGTTTTAGAGGGAAAACATACACTTTCAGCAAAGTGAATATATGAGGTAACAGCATCACAGTATTCGTCCAGGGTAGTGAACCCATCCCTGAATACAGACCAGTCAGTAGTATGGAGGCATTCTTTTAATTCGTTTTGTGCTTGCATAGACCATGGTTTAATTACTTTTTTAATCGGCTTAATGGATTTCAGTCTCTGACAATATCGAGGGATGAGAAAGATGGTGTTATGATCTGAACGTCCCAAAGGGGGCCAAGCAATAGAATGATATGCATTAGAGATTACACAGTAGCATTTATCGAGTGTCTTTTCTCCCCTGGTAGCAGTATAAATCTGCTGCTTGAACTTGGGTAGTGATTTCTTAATGTCCACATGATTAAAATCTCCTAAAATTAAAACCACAGAGTCCGGGTTAGAATTCTCCACCTCTTTTATATGAACCGCTAGCTGCCTGCAAGCCTCCTTGGCTCCAGCCTTAGGTGGTATGTACACAGCAGCAAAAATGACGGAGGAGAACTCCCGCGGGAGATAAAAGGGTCTGCATTTAACAATTGAGCATTCCAGCTCCGGTGAACAGTATCGAGTGAGGACAACAGAGTTGGTGGACCAGCTTAGGTTGATGTAAAAACAGACACCCCCCACCTGACTTCTTCTGTGAGTCCTGCCGCGATCGATCAGCTCGCAGTAGAGTAAAGCTGGGAAGGAGAAGACCCTCATCCGGGGTGCTGCCATCCAGCCACGTCTCAGTCAGGCAAATCACAGAGCTGTCGGCGGCGTCCCGCTTGGATCGGATTAAGATAGCCAGCTCATCTTGTTTGTTAGTCAGGGAGCGGACATTCGACAGGATCATGCTGGGGAGCGGAGATTGGTGAACCTTCCGCCTCAGCCGAACCAAAACGCCAGCCCGTTTGCCTCTTTTCCTTGGAGTCCGCTTGTGCCTGTAAGCGCTGTCTTGACTGCCAATACTGCTCGTGTTTTCAGCAACATTCCTCCAGTGGTCGAAAGCCTGGAAGTTTTGCAAAGTGTCCCGAATACATAATAGTTCATGTCTATCATATGTGATCAGACTGACAGAATTGTCAATAAAACAAAGCAGAACTAGACAAACACAAACATAGAGCCACACCGTGTCGCCATAGGTCGGCGCCATCTTCCGTTTGCGCCGTTCAGATGAACCCACTTGGAGGAAGACGTGTTAACCTTTTTTCGTTAATATTTTTTGTTCACTGAAAATCGTTCTAAAGCACTTTGTTTTCTTGTTTAGCTATTGTTCATGTTTTTTCTTAGCATGTTTTTGTGTGTAAGTACTGGATTGTGCTGCATACGTGTCCATGAAAGTTTTTAATGTATTAAAATGTTTATAGTGTTTTTGTTATTGTATATATGTTATAAGTTATTGTATCATAAGATTTGTTTTTATTGTTTAAGGAAAATATTGATCAATTAGGCTGGAATTTACATTTTGTGTCCCTTGTCTTTATTATTAGCCTACCTACCGTAACATTGTAGATCCATTTATTTTTAGATTTTGTATTGATTATTAAACTTATTTACAAACAGGGCTGTAGGCTAACGGTATGAAGCTTTGCCGTTTCCTAACAATTTTCTTTTCACGTTGTGAGTGCGGTAGGAGAAAAAAAAGAAAATTGACGCGAAACTTTCCTCACATAGAGAGGCAGCACCTATCGGGGCAATCTTTCTTTTGTGCTTGTTTTAAGAGCGATAGCGTCATAACATGATGACAGGAATTAAAAGCTTCATTGGAAAACTTCAAAAGAAGGTTCCAATGTAGATATGACATGACGAAAATGACGTTCAGTACGGCCATATGACCGTCCAAAGTATGAACGGTCAAAATGACCGCTATGGTCTTTCTAGTAGTTTTGGAATTCCGGTAGTTTTAGTGTTCATATCACTGTCTTAGTACAATAAGCCACGTTAAGCCTTTTCTTATAACGGTAAGGTAATGCTTAACGCGTAATTAAACGCGTTGCGTTCATATTCTGGGCTCATCTGATTTTTTATACATAGTATGGTTTATTAATATGATGTGTACCGAGTTTGGTCCTTTAATATCACTGTCTTAGTACAGTAAGCCATGTTAAGCGTTTTTCACGTTAAGCGTTTTAGAATGTCCCCCTGATGTGTATAGACAAACTCAAGCTCTTAACGTGTTGCTTTGTGTAGGTCACGTGACATACTAACGATCCCTTCACTCTGGATCCAGGAAGATATTTCAAAAAGAACAGTCGAGTCACGTCACAAATCAAGCAAACTTAGAGAAATAAAGTAACTGAGAAAATCACGCCCCTCTTCCTCTCTTATTTAATGGTTGATTTCAAACTACTTTAGGTGCATACCGCCACCTACTGTACTGGAGTGTGTATCATGTAATTTTACAAATATTTAAATTCTACTCCACAACCCTGTGTCTTTTAAATATTTAAATAGTGCCTTCCTGGTGATTCTTATCTCCTCTCCCTCTTCTTCCGATTCCAGTATCCCTTACCAGATTCCACTCCTGCCCTGACTCTTGAACCTTATCTTTAAACACCCGTCTTTCCACCTCATTCAATGTACAGTACAATATTACATGTTCAACATTTTCTTTAACTTCACAGTTCTCACTATCCCTCTTCCTCTCTCGTCGCTTCCTGGTCTTTATACGGAGAAAGGTGAGTTCGGATTGGTTCCTGTGGGGAATGTTGTCACTTAGACTCATGATGATTGACACGATAACCAAAATCATGAGACCTAAGAACAGACAGCCAAGAATGAAAGAAAGGGGGAAATAAAACAACCAAAATACGCCATAGACGTAACAAACGTGATCGTTATAAAGGTGTTTAACCCCCTGGAGTCGGCAAACGCACCGGCACGTGTTGCTCGTTTTTTTTTTTACATAGCAGCAAAATAGACTTAAAATAGTCCGTCTTTTTGGTCATACAGACTTAAGAAATATGAAAAAATAAGCTGTTAAATGTCTACTTTTTTATGTGTCCACTTACAATCGAAATAATTGAATACAATAAAATAAATAATGTGCTTTCTGCCTCTCCGTCTCCATAAACTTTTTTTCTGGTGCACGTCTCTAAACTTAAACACAACTCAGCGAATACTATTCACCCAGGCATGAGCAATATATCTTTATAATCATTTAAGGCCCTGTTTACACGAGAACGCTCGTGGGTGAAAACGTAAAAATATTTTATCAGATGTGCCTTTCGTTTACACGGCGACAGCGTTTTTGGGGCTTAAAAACGCAAAAAAAAAGTGAAACCACCCTCCAGAGTGGAAATCTTAAAAAACGCTCCACCATCGCGTTCCTGTCTAAAGGGTAAAAACGCAAAAGTCTGCTAGACAGTGAAGGCGGCGCGTACGCGTTTACGTCACAGGCATGCGCCAGTACAGGAAAATAACAAAACATTATCAAACTAAAATATAGCATTAATTTCATTGACCAAAAAAATTATAATTCTGAGTGACACGCAAAGAGCACAGAGAGTTAAAACAGCAGCTTTACTACATTGCCACCTAGCCTCCTGGAGTGCACACTACATCCAATTTCACACACATTTGCGTCACCATATGCACGCAGATTTCCCCCTCATAACACTCGTCTAAACGCAGAATAATAAGTGATAACGCAACGCCACTTTTGCGTTTTCTCTTCAGATCGTTTCCGTGTAAACATAGCCTAAGTGTGTACTTTTAAATTATCTAATTCAAAACTAAAACAAATATTTTCTGTTTATGTAATCTATATAAAAAGAGCAGTTCTCATTTCAGCTCATTATACCTCCTTATCTTTTAATGTGACCACGCCCACGGAGAGCGCGCGCTATTCAAACGCAAATGATCTGAGGCAATACATGCAAACCGGCCACATCAGCTCGATAAAACACAAGTTTAATCAGATAAATGTCAACTTGAGTGCCCATTTTCCCGGTCCCCACAATGTTTTGCTTGTAATAGTCTCAGGAGGCGTGGCTGATATGCCTAGTGCAGTTTTTTTTCTAAGTCCTCACCATGAGCATAAACCTGATCTCCGAGTGTAAGTGTGTATCGCAGCGCTGCTCTTTAGCGCTCATGCAGGTCGCGGAACTGCAGCCGTAAGCACACATGTGACTTGACACACATTTCATCAACTGCTCATGCGCAAAACTATCGCTTAATGAACAGTCATGACGAGATCACAATCAACGGGATTAATCAAATTTTACAGGTAATTAGCCTATTTTTAATGTTAAATTCGTTAATTAAATAAAAAAGACAAAACAAATTTGAATTATTGAATTTTGTTACATGACTTAACGTTAAAGGAGTTTTCTAATGAGGTGTAATTAATGTTGAGCGTTGACTGTGGCGAATATACTATTGATAAACTTAAATTGCATGTCGGTATATAATTTAAAGTGTCTATATTGCGTGGTATAGTGTGTGCTAATTTGCCAAGCGGCGGGAGATTTAAGCGAGCGGAGTGGCCTTCGTGATCCCCGGGGTGACGCTGAGAGAGCCTGGCTTCTACATCAACATGAGACGGAGAAGAATTAGACCTGCAAAAGACGCCGAGGACCATGTTATTAATGCCACTGATAAGACCGACGCACTGGAGGCTAGATACATAAATGATCATAAAGGTAGGTTTGTAGAGAGTTTATAGATGGGAGTTGATTGTAAATATATGGTTTTATTATTGTAGACTACGGAGCTCCTCAGCACATGACGCAGGAAAAAAAGATATATATGGCAGCCATGAATGTTGATTAAACTAACACCAGGCAGCAGATTAATCGTGGTAATGAATAAATAAGTGTTCGAATTAATTATATATCTCTTCTGTAACTTATAGCCTGCATTTAATGAGTATGGATCCTTATGTAGCTTAACTATGGTGTGGTACATTTAAAATTACCACAGATTCAGCAGAATTCTATTAGACAGAATATTATATATATAAATATATATATAATATCTATATAGCTCTGAGGTTGCGGTATCAAAATCTCACGCAAATGGATGCCCCGTTCAAATTCTTTTTTAATTTGGAAAGGAAAAATGGCCAGAGTCGATATATTCACTCCCTACGCTCAGAAAATGGGCAAGAGCTGACAGCGCAGTCTGAAATAAGATAGCGGGCTGTGAGGTTTTATAAGGAACTGTATGGGAGTGAATATGAGGAAGATGAAGAAATGTCTGCTGGTTTTTATGCAGGTCTACCAAAGCTACAGGAGGAGTCAAAGGCAGTGCTTGAGAGGCCTTTGTGTGAGCAAGAGCTTTGGAATGCAATGCAGAACATGGAGGGCGGAAAATCGCCTGGCATCGATGGTCTTCCATTTGAGTTCTACAAAGCCTTCTGGAAGGTCATGGGTGAGGATTTATTGGGTGTTCTCAATGAGAGCATAGCTGAGGGTTCTCTACCTCTGAGTTGTAGGAGAGCTGCAATTACTCTTCTACCAAAGAAAGGCGATTTGCAAGAAATTAAGAACTGGAGACCAGTGAGCTTGTTGTGCTCTGATTTGAAAGTCTTCTCTAAGGCTCTGGCCAACAGATTGAGAGATGTGATGGGGCAAGTTATACACCCTGACCAAACGTACTGCGTGCCTAGTAGGTCTATTTCAGATAATATTTTTTCTTGTTAGGGACATAATAGAAGTAGCTGGCCTTTTGGGAATCAATCTAGGACTCATTTCCATTGATCAAGAGAAGGCATTTGATAGAGTTGAACACCAGTACCTTTGGAACACTCTTAATGCTTTTGGTTTTGGCACAGGTTTTATTGGAGTAATTCAAGTGTTATATAGAGATATTGAAAGTATGCTAAAAATCAATGGTGGTTTGAGCGCCCCTTTTAAAGTTAATCAAGGCATTAGACAAGGATGTGCCCTGGAATGCTGTACTCTTTAGCAATAGAAGGTTTAACATTATCTCATAACAAATTGCAGCATCAGATATCAGCTTATGCTGATGATGTAATGATTATAGTTAATGGGCAGAATGATATAAATACTTTGGTTAAAGTTGTCGAAGGGTTTGGAAGAATATCTGCCTCCAAAATAAACTGGAGTAAAAGTGATGCATCGATTGTTGGGAAATGGGAGAAGGGTCCACCATTATTACCTGGCGGGTTAAATTGGAAAAAAGGAGGGATTAAATATCTTGGCGTTTTTATCGGGGATACGGCTACTCAAGAAAAAAATTGGGTTGGGGTGATTGAAAAAATAGAGGGTAGATTAAAGAAATGGAAGTGGATACATCTACAACTGTCTTTTAGAGGGAGGGTTTTAATCATTAATAATTTGACTGCCTCAACATTGTGGCATAGATTGTCATGTGTGGACCCTCCTCCTGGTTTGCTTTCTAGGTTGCAAGTAATGTTTGTTAATTTTTTCTGGGACCGGCTTCATTGGGTTCCCCAAAGTGTTCTTTTTCTCCCTGTGGAAGAAGGCGGCCAAGGATTGGTGCACTTGCCGAGTAGACTGGCGACTTTTCGCTTGCAATTCATCCAGAGACTATTAACTGGTTCTGAGGATCTGGTATGGAGGAAAGTTGCCCAGATTATCCTACAGAAGACTGATAGACTTGGACTTGACAACACCCTGATACTTATGGATCCTAAACAGCTGAACTTAAAAGACTTGCCTTCCTTCTACTGTGGACTTTTTAAAGTGTGGGGACTTTTTAATTGTACCAGGAATGGAAAGACTGATTCTGTATTCTGGTTGCTCGAGGAGCCTTTGGTCAAAGGAGACCGTTTTGATTTATCAAACGAGGGTTTCCCAGGTCTTACGCTAAGGCTATGTGGCTCTGGTATGGTGAAATTGAAAGATTTAATTGATGTAGTTGGACCTGATCTAAGTGATGCACCTTTAAAAAAATGGAAAGGAAGATTAACACAGGAAGAATTAATCATGTTGCAAAATTTTTGTAATGGAAGCCTGCTTCCAAATATGAGAGACCCCTTTCCGAAAATTGTAATTTCACCAGATTTAAAGGGTATGTCTGGTATTCTGCTGGATTTAAAAGGGTTGCATGATTTGGAGTTGGGTTTGGTTGGAGGAAAATTGTTGTATAGGTGTTGTTGTTTTTTTTTTTAAATAAAGTGGCATTAAATGAGAAGAAAGACACTGTGTGGCGAGAAAAGTTTGGGTTACAAGAGGAAGATAAGCCAGTTTGGAGGGTGATGTACAAACCACCATTGAATAAGCAAACCGGTGATTTGCAGTGGCGTATATTGCATGGGGCTATAGCTATCAATGCTTTTGTTTCTGTTATAAATTCAGATGTTGTTGACAAATGTGTTTTTTGCGGAATCAGAGAAACGGTTTTTCATTGTTTTACAGAATGTATTAGATTGGGATTACTTTTTGTTTTATTGAAGGATCTGTTTTTAAGATTTCAGGAAAATTTCACGTGTAATGTTGTTTATTTTGGGATCGAGATATGGTCAAAAACAGAGAATAAAATGGCAGCTAATTAATTTTATTGTTGGGCAAGCCAAACTTGCAATTTACATCACAAGGAGCAATAGAATGGAGAATAGAAATGGACAAGATGTTGTTCTTCTTTTTAAAGCTTTCCTAAAAGCTAGGGTTGGTGTTGAATTCAAGTACTATAAAATAATGAATGACATGGAGTCTTTTAAATTGCAGTGGTGTTATAATAATATAATTTGTACTGTAATTGAAGGAGAATTAATTTTTGATGTGTTATTAATTTGAAGTTGCGTGTATAGATGATTCAATGGAATTGTTTTGTAAAATAAAGTTTTTTTTTCTAAAAATCAAAAAAATCTCTATCTCTCTCTCTGCTTTGGTGAGTCCTTTAAGAGATAGTGTGACACTCACTCACTCACTCACTCACTCACTCACTCACTCACTCACTCACTCACTCACTCACTCACTCACACACACACACACACACACACACACACACACACACACTCTCTCTCTCTCTCTCTCACTTCCGGTGTGATTGTTGGGGGTGAATGTGCGGAGCGAGTTGAGAGCGTTGTTGTTGAGGGCGCTTTCTTTAGTTTTTTTTAACATTTTGTTTCCTCTTTTTTCATGTTTATTTCCTTCTTTTTTCTTCTTTCCTCTTTCTTTTCCCCTCGCTAGATTCGTCCGTTATTAGGGTAGGAAGGAAAACGTTTTTTTTCTCTGTGTGCGTGCGTGATTGGTAGCCGCTGGCATGGCGACTACCAACACACAGGGCACGTCTAATCTGTCCCTCAGGAATGGCTGCAGGTGTGTACCTGAGCCCGGGGTGACTGTGGAGGATCTACTGTTGATTATCGGTGATAAACTAGGGTTCGATAACATCGTTTCGGCCTCTAGAATGAATAAAGCGGTGGTTGTGTTCTTAAAAACTGAACAACTTATTAATGAGTTGACTGTGAGTGGAATATGGGTGAAGGAGACGTTTGTACCGGTAACACCGCTATCCGCTCCAGCAACTAAAGTTATAGTCTCTAATGCACCTCCGTTCATTTCAAATGAAGCCATTGTGAAAGAATTGTTAAGATTCGGTAAGATTGCGAGCCCTGTTAAAGCGGGTACCTCAGGGATGTAAAGACGCCGCGTTAAAGCACGTGCTTTCCTTTAGGCGTATGGTTTATATGTTTCTCAGCTCTCCGGAAAGGACACTGGAGGCTTCTTTCCGTGTAACTCACGGAGAGAGCTCCTTCATGGTGTATGCTAGCTCGGAGAGTTTGAGATGCTTTGAATGTGGAGACTTGGGCCATAAGCGATTTTCATGTCCGAAAAAAAAACGAAGAACAAGATAATGGTGCTACAGAGGAAGTGGAGGGACAGCAAGAGGTGAGTGTTTTTAATGCTAATGAAGCTGGATGTGTGGAACAACCTGGAGGTAGTCATTTACCTGATAAAGATGTGAGTGCTAGTGTTGATAATAATGTGGGTGATGCTGAGGATAAGGGTATGAACAGTGATGTTGGACAGGTAGCTGGCTCTCAGGAGAAAATGGATGAAGAGTTTGAGTGTTTATCTCAGTACACTGACGATGGAACGGAAGATGATGAGTGGCCTGAGATGACTAAAGAGGCTGAGAAGGATTTGTATAGTGTTTGAACAAATCAATTCCTTTTTAGATCAAACAAAAGGTAAAACAGGGGTTGAGATAAGTGATTACTTCCCGGATACGGAAAAGTTTATTGTCTCAGCAATGAGGGCTAGGAAGGTCAGCAGCTATGAGGAACTTACTCAGCAAAAAAGATACCGCCTTAAAAAACATGTAACAAACCTAGGTAAAAAGCTGGGAAAAGCAAGGGGAAAATTTAGATAATCACTATGGCTGATAACTTCTCTTTTCTTTTGTTTTCTTTTTTCTCTTTTCTCTATGGAGACTCTGAGGGTGGGATCTCTTAATATTAATGGGATGAGGGATGGAAAAAAGAATGAACTACTTTCAGAAATGATTGGATTGAAAGGCTTGAGTGTGACTTTTTTGCAAGAAACTCATCGCACGTGTAAGAATGAAGTTGAATGGGGTCTATGGTGGAAGGGAGACTATATTCTTAGTCATGGTACGAATTTAAGTGCTGGTGTAGCTGTCCTTTTTTCTCCTACATTTAATGTTAAAATTTTATCAAAACAAGAAGTAGTACCAGGAAGGTTTTTAATTGTTAAGGCTGAAATCAGTCAATTAAAATGTATTTTTGTAAATATCTATGCTTCTAATGTTGGAGCGGAAAGAAAGCTATTCTTTGCTAAATTAGAAAGCATAATTAAAGAAGAAAGTGATGATTTCTTTATTGTTGTGGGAGGGGACTGGAACTGCACTTTAGATTTTGTACTAGACAGAAACGGGGAAGAACCACACGCACAGTCAGCCTCCTGTTTGGCTAGTGTTTTAAAAAAGCTCAGTCCTTCAGATGTGTGGAGAGTGAATAACCCCTCTATAAAACAATATACATGGGTGAAAGTGAATAATGAGAGGATTTATGCTGCACGTTTGGACTGTTTTTATATATCTTCTAACCTGAAAAATAGAGTTGTTAAAGAAATTATCCCCAATATTCTTTCTGATCATAAGCTTGTTACAGTTGGGTTTACCTTGTCTAAAAGTGTACATAAGAGCTATTATTTGCATTTGAATACTAAACTCTTAGAAGATAAGTCATTTTGTGAAGGTTTTGAGTGTTTTTGGGAGAAATTGCAAATAGAACAGAGTAATTTTGAAGATCTTATTCAGTGGTGGGAGGTTGGCAAAGCCCATATAAGAGATTTCTGTCAAAAATATACTGCATACTCCTCTGTACGGTTGAAAAATACATTAAAACAGCTGGAAGCGGAAATTGCTGACATTGAAACAAATATGACTGTTAATGATGATGTTAACTTAAAAGACTTGTGGACTGAAAAAAAAAAGATTTAAGTTCAATACTGGATGAAAAAGTTAAAGGGGCTCTTATAAGAAGCCGCTATGTACACTTGAAGGACATGGACGATCCAACTTCTTATTTTTTTAACCTAGAGCGTAAAGTGGGTCAGCAGAAACAAATGATTCTACTGAAGGACAATAATGGACATGTCACATCAGAACCACTGGAGATGCGAAGAATTGCTGTTGACTATTATTCTAAACTGTACACTGCTGAAAGCTCAAATAAACACTCCAAGACTGAGCTGTTAAGAGATTTACCTGTTCTATCTGAAGAAGAAAAACTGTCATTAGAGAATGATATCTCTTTTGAGGAAGTCTCTCGAGCTGTGATGGGTCTATCTTCAGGCCGTTGTCCGGGAATGGATGGACTACCAGCCGAGTTTTACAAGACTTTTTGGCCAATTGTAGGTCAGGACTTTTTTAAAGTGTTGCAGAAATGTTGTCATGAACGAATTCTTCCAACCAGCTGTCAAAGAGCGGTTTTGTCTTTGCTTCCGAAAAAGGGTGATTTAACACTCCTAAAGAATTGGAGACCTGTTGCAATCTTGTGTACAGATTATAAACTATTTTCAAAGGTTTTAGCAAATAGATTAAACATAGTTTTGCATGAAATTGTACATAAAGATCAGTCATATTGTGTTAAAAATCGGTTAATTACAGATAATCTTAATTTAATTAGGGATGTTTTTGATTATGCCAATTGTAATGATCTTAATCTGGGTCTTTTGTCTTTAGATCAAGAAAAGGCTTTTGATAGGGTGGATCATGGTTTTTAGTTTGATACCCTTGTTTGATGCTTTTGGTTTTGGGAAGAGTTTTATTTCAATGATCAAACTTCTTTATACCAAAGCAACATGTATGATTAAAATGGGTGGCGGGTTAAGTATCCCTATAAATGTTGGAAGAGGTATCAGACAGGGTTGCCCAATTTCAGGACAATTGTATAGTATCGTAATTGAACCATTGCTATGTAAAACTGAGAAGGGAATTAATGGGTTTACAGGTTAATACCATGAATTACTCTATTAAGCTATCTGCATATGCTGATGATCTCACAATTATAATCAGAGAGGAAAGTGATATACAAGTAGTTAAAGAGTCTTTAGAGTGTTATGGTAAGGCCTCGTCCGCTGTAGTCAATTGGAGCAAAAGTGATGCTTTGTGGTGTGGAAGGGTTTCTAAAGGTCCAATACTTCCTGGTGGGTTACAGTGGGGGGAGAACAGGTTTAAAGTATTTAGGGTTTTTTATAGGAATAGAGGAGTATAAGAATACAAATTGGGAGGCCCTTGTGGAGAAAGTGTGTGCCAGGTTGTCTCGCTGGAACTGGTTGCTACCCCAGCTGTCCTATAGGGGGAGGGTTCTGGTATGTAATAATCTGGTGGCTTCTTCATTGTGGCACAAAATGATGATACTAGAACCCCTGAAAAGCTGGTGAAAGAAATACAGCAGCGGATAGTAGACTTCTTCTGGTCGGGACAGCATTGGCTGAAGGCTGCTGTGCTATACTTACCAAGGCAAGAAGGAGGCCAGGGGCTGATTGACATCAAATCGAGACTAAAGGCTTTTCGAATCCAGACAGCAAGGAGATTAATATATGGTGTGGACGTTAGCTGGGCTGAGATCGCATGTGCTCTCCTGAGAAGAGTAGGAAACATGGGACTAGACCGTCACCTGTTTCTGATGGATTTTAACAAACTGGATTTGTCTGGACTGAGTCTCTTTTACAGATCACTCTTTAAATCATGGGCACTTTTTAAGATCTCACGGGATGGAAGTGACAATCAGAACTTGTGGCTGAATGAAGAGCCGCTTTTCTTTAACTCTGCTCTGGATGTGGATGTTCTTAAATCGGATACTCTGAGAAAAAGCTATGTGTGCAGCAAACATCTTAAAGATTGGACATCTACGAGTCAATAAAGAATGGATTAACCCAGAGAATTTAGCTGAAAAATTGATAATTAAATCTATCAGACTGATAAAAAATGTGCTGACTAGATAATTGAGACCCTGCCTCAGGATTACAAACTGGCAATGGAAAGTTTGAAAAAGAGACTGATCACTGTAGTTTTCCTCAGCTGTTTTTTTTCACCAGAGAATGGTACATGGCAAGAGAAAGAAGGTTGTCTGCTGTCCTTTAAGACTCATCAGCCAAAGTACCTTTGCAATACTGATAAGACGGACATATACACTATGTGTGTGAAATCATGGCATCTTAAAGCACTAGAGACTGTTAGCGAGTCCAAATGTTTTTTGGGCCAGGCGCCTCCCCTAAAGGCAGCTGGAGGGCCCTGTACAAACCGCCCACTGAGAAGAGGTCTGGAGACCTGCAGTGGAGAATAGTACACGGGATAATAGCTACAAACAGGCACATAGCACACCTTGATCCACAGGTAGGGGAGGGATGTCCTTTCTGTGGGGAACAGGAGACAGTTTTTCATTTGTTTTTAAAGTGCAGAAGACTTGAACCAGTTCTTTGTATTTTGGAAGAGTGATCTCATAAATTAGGAGAGATCTTTACACCAGTTTTTTTAATCTATGGTCCAAAATAGAGTAGAAGGAAGAGGGAAGTGCATGTGTTAATTAATTTTCTTTTTGGAAAAGCCAAACTGGCAATTTGGCTATCAAGAAAATATCGTTTGAACGGGGCAGGGTCAGATGATATTGTGTCCATTTTAAAAGAACTAGTAAAATCTCGCATTAAAATTGAGTTCACATATCATAAACTTGTAAATAACATGGAGAAGTTTAAACATAGATGGGCTGTGAATCAGTGTATTTGTGATATTGATAGTGATGACTGTTTGCACTTGTACATTTAACCTTTATGCCTCATTATATATTTGACGACGTTGAGTGCATTAAGGGACAAAAATGTCCACTCTAAACACTACCATAAAACAATTATATATTTACATTTTTTTCCACTTTCACTGAGTTAAATATTTTAACCAACATCAGTCCTGAAAATAACTACCAAATATTTATTTAATTTTCAGAATTTTAACCCCTTAAATGCCATTTGTTTACATGATGCCACTGTTTTTATCGATGGAGAAAACATAAAAAAATGAAAAACAATTGTGTACTACATGCTAGGTGGATTTCTTGGGAGGGATTTATCACAGCCTGCATATGTCCATGATTAGCAGCAACATTGATTTTTACTAATTTTTATTTTTGTGTTATGTCAGATTTGTAAAAAAATCACACTTAGCGCGTTAAGGACCAAAAATGGTCACATATTAAACACTGCCTAAAATATTAATATTATTATTATTTTCCACTTTTACTGAGTTAAATCTTTTAACCAGCATCAGTCCTCATCATAACTACCAAATATTTATTTAATTTCAGGATTTTAACCCTTTAAATTCCAGTTTTGGTGACTATACCATCAATTTGTATAAGAGGAAAAAAACACAAAAACGTAATTATTTTCCATATACTAAATGCAAAGAGAAAACTTTAGCTTTGGATTAGCACAGTCTTGAATATGTCAAAGATTAGCTGCAACATTATTTCTGGTGCATTTAAAGATTTTGTGTTATGTCAGATTTTAAAAAAAAATCACACTTAGTGCGTTAAATACCAAAAATGGTCACATATTAAACACTGCCTAAAATATTCTATATTATTATTATTTTCCACTTTTACTAAGTTAAATATTTTAACCAGCATCAGTCCTCATCATAACTACCAAATATTTATTTAATATCAGGATTTTAACCCTTTAAATTCCAGTTTTGGTGACGATACCATCAATTTGTATAAGAGGAAAAAAACACTAAAATGTAATTATTTTCCATATACTAAATGCAAAGTGAAAACCTTGGCTTTGTATTATCACAGTCTTAAATATGTCAAAGATTAGCAGCAAAATTATTTTTGGTGCATTTTTATTTTTTGTGCTGTGTCAGATTTTTAAAAAAAATCACACAGCGCGTTAAGGACAAATTTGATCCTATTTAAACCCATTAAAATATCAATTTTTAACCCACTGTCATAATATCATAAAATCATAATTTCTATTCAAATACCCTGTCATTACCAAGCCTTGGGGTAAAATATTTACTTTTTACTGTTTTCCACCAGTTGGTACCATTTTTCATACAATTGACATACTGCAAACATCTGCAGTATTGCAAAAATTTTTCCTGATTTCTACTAGGTGACTATAACCTGTGCCTGTCTCCCTACACATCAAAAATTGCTTGGTGACGTGGAAACATCACTTGTGACCCAGATCTTGATTCCATATTTTGCTGGTTTGCTCGGAACCCGACCAGCTGCTCGTCTACACAGACGTCCACCCCGGGGTTGAAGAGAAGGGGGAGGCGGTACAGCCACTTATCCCAGATCGGCCTGAACGCCGCCAGCTTGTCATCCCGGTAACGTCCAGGTCGGGTCAGCCTGTTGTCAAATCTTACATTTGAACTGAACTTCTGGAAATTGCGGTGAGGCATGGTGGCCCTGAAGATGGGCCGGCCTGTGTGGTCATCCCACAGGCTCCGGGTGGACTCATTTCTGGACTTGTAGACTCCAGCCAGAATTAGCACCCCAAGATAAGCCTCGACTTCTGTTGCATCCACATTAATCCAATCTGTCTCGGACTGTCTCCCCTGGAGATTTGTTCTGTCCACAATTAACTTTACCATCTCCTCCGTGAACAGTAGCTGAAATGCAGACCTAGGGTCCACGATGCGAGCTGTTGCGTATTGTGTCGGTCCGGGTCGCAGTACCTTAGCTGGCACGTAGCGGAGCGTCTTGGCGTTAGTGGGTGACCAGTGAAGTCCATTTTTTGATGTCCACATAGGATCGGCAGTCTCCTCTGTGTCATCCAGTTCATCACTCTGAGTTGAGTCAGATGAGGAGTTAGAATCCGAATTCAGCTGAAACTCCACAGCATCATCTGAGGCGCTCTCCGTTACACTGCCATCAGACTCCGGCTCGCTGTCTGTTAGTTCAGTAAGGTAGTCGATTGCTTCGGTGGTCGTGTAGGTTTTCTTCATCTTGTCGAGTGTGAAATGGCCGCACCAAAGAGGTGCACAGCTTTATAACTTTTGCATCAACCGCACTTGTATAAACACTGATTTCTCAACTATTCTAATCCAAAACAAAGGCAGACTTTGTTTTGGATCCCTCGCAGCTACATCTTTGTGTTGCCGCAAGATGCAAGGTGTTATTATTGTCTAAGGACTGACTGCATGGCTGTGTTTGTGCCTCTACGTAGGTGAGAAATTATAAATTAACTTTGAAACATAGACTGCAAAAAAAAACAAAGCTGTGTCAAAGGTTCATGTATGTGCGTAAAATACGCATGAATCAAACTGAAAGAAAACAATGCATCGAGAAGCGATTTCTCTTGTAAATGCACACACACACACACACACACACGCCTACACACACATCCTACACCACCGACACACGCACAAACACACACACACAGAGAAAGGGAGAGATAGAGAGAGTATAGACATAAGGGGTAAAATATAACCTTCAGGATATTATGATTTTTGTCACTCGCCTAAACACCATGTATTATATTTAGGCCCTACACACACACACACACACACACTTTTGTCAACGCAGACACACATTGCTCTCCGACATCCACACATACTCAGAAACATAATTTTAGATCATTGAGCCATTAAAATGCTTCATAACACCTTCAATAGTGCCCCTAGTGGAAACCAGGAAAATAACGTGCATTTCCCCCAATAGGGAATACCTATGTAGTGACGTCATCTGGTGGAATACACTATATAATGCAAATATAATGCTTTTGCTTCAAAATGAAAGGATGTTTCAACATAAGTCATGATTCATGTATTAATGACGGCCCCGGCTTTAAACTACGTTTTAATGGGTTTCAATGGGCCATTTTTGGTCATTATGGTGCTAGGTGTTCCTATTTGATCTACACAGTGTGTTATACATATTATGCAACATGGGATCATTTTTTAAAAATGTATCCAAAAAGTCACAATTTTGCCAAATTACATACCACTTGCATTAAAACAGCAAAAATGGTCAAATAACTTAAACTGAAAATGACCAAAAATGTCCTAATGCAGCATAAAGGTTAAGCTTATTTTTTTCTTTCTTTCTTTCTTTCTTTATTCTAGATGTTTTCTGGGGTTTTTTTTCTTTTTCTTTTTTTCTCCCTGAACAAATAATGTAAAATAGTATTTTTAATATTTGTTATAAATAAATGGTTTTTAGCCTCTCTCTCTCTCACACACATACACACACACATTCTCTCGCTCTCTCTCTCTCTCTCACACATACTCACACACATTCTCTCTCTCTCTCTCACACAAACACTCTCACACACTCACTCACTCTCACACACTCACTCACTCACTCACAAACACTGTCACTCTCTCTCACACACACACTCTCACACACACACACTCTCACACACTCACTCACTCACTCACACACACACTCACTCACTCAATCTCACACACGCACTCACTCACACACACACACACACACACACACACACACACACACACACACACACACACTCTATCACTCTCTCTCTCTCTCTCACACACACACACACACATTCTCTCTCTCTCTCTCACACACACACAAACACTCAGTCACTCTCTCTCACACACTCACTCACTCTCACACTCTCACGCACTCACTCTCTCACACACACACACACACACACACAGACACTCACTCACTCTCTCTCTCACATACACACACACACACATTTATCGAACTCTTGATATCGTTTTATCGAGAAAAATTGTATCGCGATCATTATCGTTATCGTTTTATCGCCCAGCCCTACTGCAGAGGCTGTGTTGAAAGAGACAAAACACAAAAATCCAGTTGTTTTTTTGTGAGCGAGGAAGCAGTTGATAGTGGTGTTTCAGAGATGCCCAATGATGTGCCACCAGTTCCGTCCATTATGAGGATCCATCCGGTAGTGTCCCTAGTAGAGATCTTTTGATTGAAGCATTTGATTACATTTTCTTAGTCGATCGTCGGGAGAATTAACGATCGACTATCATTAATATTTTTATATTAAAATGTATTATTTATTTAACTTTTTATAACTGAAAAATGCAATGAAAATACAAAAATGCAGCGTGTTTTTCCTCGATGAGATCTTTATTACAGTTAAACTGGATGTTCGGTTAGGTCAAACTTGAAGATATAGGCAGTTCTAAAGCAGCGGAACCTGCAGCTGCGAGCCGGCGTTCTTAAACAGAGACCCTCGTTTGTTCCAAAATAATAAATAATAATAAAAAGAATCATGTTAAATAGGGCTGTAACGACACGCGATATAAAACCGAAATCGTGATACTCAGATCCACGAACCTGTGTCGCGGTGTGGGAAGGCAGAATCACGACACAGCCCTTCCAACTTCCAGAGTTATCCTTCCCATCCAGATCCAATGCTAGTGCTACCACATCTTTAAATTCATATTTGAAGTTAACCCTCTGGGAACCAAAAACGCGCCGGCGCGTTTTGCTCGTGTTTTTTTTTAGCAATGCAAAATAAACTCAAATGCTCTGTTAATTTTGATCTTTCATTTTCGTGTTATACATCAATCGATCCTGTTCAGTTTCTATTTTTTTCTGTATACTCACAATAAAAATAAAGTGTTTTGCTATTTGCCAAATAAAGAAAAATTAACATGATGTGAGTTCTGCACTCTGTCAATGAACTCCAATTTGAAACGCGTTCGAAAATGATCTGTAACTCCGCGAAACTGCAGTCAAACAGGCAAACATACCCACGGGCATAAAGCTTGAGATCGCATCTTTCAAATGAAGTAATTTATATAAAAAACAAATATTCTCAGCTTCTGTAATCTGTATGAAAGAGAGCGATTCCAGTCGAGCTCATTACGAGCTCATTGACTTTAATTCGTTCACGCCTACTGACGGAGCGTGCTATTCATAAGATAATGTGTTAAGCCATCTATGTAAAACAGGTAAACAACCCCAAATAAGCTTTAAGTTTCATCATTCAGTCACCTGCGCATTGGGAAGATGGCACGATAATATTCTTCAACCTTTTTAAAAGGAATGTAGCTTCATCACTACCTACGCCTGCAACTCGGAGTGCGAAAAAAGAGAAATCAGAAAGAGTATACTTACTCTGCAAAAAATGCTTTTCTTACTTAGTATTTTTGTTTTGTTTCCAGTCCAAATATCTAAAAATTCTTAAATCAAGAAGCATTTACTAGAGAAGTAAAATGACATTAGAAATTATATTTTGTTTTAAGATAAAAATAAAGTAATTTAAGTAATTTTAGCTTAAAACAAGCAAAATTATCTGCCAATGGGGTAAGCAAAAAAATCTGAATTCGAATGGAAAACAAGAAAAAAAATCTTAATTCCAATGGAAACACTAATTAAGAAAGTATTTTTATTTACCCACTATTATTACAGGTATTTTACAGATATTTTCAAAAATTAATATGGAAAACATGTCGATTTTACTGGTTTTCTAAGGCCAAATTAGAACCTGGAATTGATATTTTTCCCGCAGTGCTGAATGAGAAGAGCCATTAATATTATTAATAAACTATTGTTTTCTAAGTGGCTAAAAACATTTCTATCTCCGCTGTTAAGCAGATGCGCTTTTAGAGAGAAATGCTCCTTTCATACGCATTACATAATCAGAACTGTATTAGCTTTTGATTCGAATTTGTTCGTTTTAAAGTGGACATTTAAGCTTTATTTAGTTTCTTATTTATTTAATTATATATTTAGTTTCAGTTCTTGCGCTCCAGTTCACGGAGATCATGAAAGTGCGCCTGATTGTTTTATTTTATTTTACAAAAGCACAACATTTTCTTGTTATTGTGAGTTTACACAAATAAAAGTAGTTGCGAATAATGTATTATTATTTTCTGTATGACCAGAAATGATAAGAGTATTTTAAAGGTGCTCTAAGCGATCGTGGGTGACGTCACTTCTTGTTGACGTTCGAACTATTGTCAAACAAAACGGAGGCTAGCTAGACCCTCCCTCCTCCGCATCTCGTCTCCAATAAATGAATATTCAAATTCATAACAAACAGTGGATAAAAACTAATTAATACTATTAATTTGATTGATCATTTACAATACAGATTGATCGCTAGCTGCTACTAACATATGTTGTATTCACCAAAGTTAACGCTGACTGCATAGTTCTAGCTAATTATATCCTCGTGTGGGTTTGGCGAACATAAGCGTCAATTTAGAAGAAAAAAAAATGAACGTTACCAACCTGTCAAGCAAAAATAGAGCAACCTGAACGTTGGACTTGAAGCCCTTCTGCCGGCGGAGTTCTCGCCATCTTTCGAATGCTTTACCGATGTAAATTCGGTACTTCGCGCGTTCTTTATTCTTTTCCCTCTTCTTTGTACGTTGATAAACGGAACGTCGTCTCTTTGGTCGTGTGTCGGCCATTATTCAAACTTCCCTCTTGATGCTTCTCTCTCCTTCACTCACACCCCTTCATGTGCACGCGCACTAACCCCCAAGACCCACCCTCAAATACTTCTTGCCAGTGATTGGCTGGAACACTGTTTGTTATGTTTCGTGGACGGGTTAGTCCAGTTTGTTTTTGTTGCCGTTTGTGGAGCCTGTGGTGTCTACAGAGACCGCGTTTTTTCACAGTGTGTTCAGGGGACAGGCAGCTAGCGGATAGTGAGGAGATGTTTGCTGTATGTGACAAAAAATATTTTGCCCTGACATCACTTAGAGCACCTTTAAGTTGTTTCCACTGTTGATAGGAAAATGCAAGTGTTCGCGTCCGCGCTCCGTGCCATGAGCGCTCCACACTCCACACCACAAACCCTTGGATATGCGTCAAAATCTTGTGTTTATTTGTGTTAATCTTAGCCCTGTATTATTATTGTCTAACCCGTATTATGAATGACATTTGACGAATTGATTTGTTCCTTTTTTGGATAAAAGCGTCTCTAAATATGTAGCCTAATAAATGTTATAATAATGATGATAATTATTATTTTTATTTGCGTACACGGACCACAAACACACCGCGTCTTCTAAGTCAGGTGACTGTAAATGCGCAAAAACTGTTTCTATTGCAGTTTTGCGAAATATTCCTTTTTGCACAGTTGGTCGCAAGATCTGTGTGCTTTGTAAAAGGACAGCTTGGTAAAAGGCAGGACACACCTTGTGGGAAATGCCAGGCATGTAATGTTCACTTGTGTCTTCAGTTGAACATTTAGTTCCTCCACAGAGGAATTACAATAAAACAGATTGAAAAACAAAACCTTTGAATCTCTTAAGGTGTATTCACACCAGGAAAGTCCGATAGTTCACTTGCTTTGGTCCGGAGCAACATTTTTTTTTTTTTTTTTTGTTTGGTACGGTTCTCTTTCACACTGCTCTTTTTGCAAGTGAACCAAAATGTGTAAACAAAACCACACGTGTGCTAAGGTCGTCCATTCATTGGACAATGATTCTCAAGTAGGGAAATCAGGAAGTGCAAAAAAAAAAAAAGGCTCGGAGATGAAAAAAAAAAAAAAAAAATTTTTTTTTGAAGATTTCGTACTGCAATATTTGTTCTTTCACTGTTTTTGTGTTATTCTCTACAAACGCAATATGAAGAAACTAATGAGTATCATATGACACAATGTCATCTATACGATGTTATAATTCGGATTTTGAGAAGACGACGATGTGCTGCAAGACGGTTCCGGCGGAGAGAACATGCTCTCATGTACGCCTACCATGGGATGCTGACAGTGGGTATAAAGTATAAAGTTTAGATTCATAGAGAGGGGCTATGTTCACACATTCAAATAATGAGATTCTTATTGTAGCCTATATACTGCTAACAAGTACTGTCAACGTTAACGCTTGCGATTAAGTTTGACCAGTTTAACGTAAATTAACGCAGCACCCCCCCCTCCCACACACACCCTTGTATTGTAACTATCGTTACATTATATGAAGTCGCTCGTATTCATGCAAATGCTTTTAAAGCATTTATGCGCGATTAGACTAAAGAGAACGCTCTGT
Source organism: Phoxinus dragarum (assembly GCA_033366665.1). NCBI lineage: Eukaryota > Metazoa > Chordata > Actinopteri > Cypriniformes > Leuciscidae > Phoxinus > Phoxinus dragarum. The sequence goes on along the minus strand of JARPMJ010001346.1, from coordinate 92,418 downwards.
ATGTGAATGTCCTGATGCGCACACACTCATTCATTCATTCCATTCCAATAATGCACACACGACGCGCAGATTGGGTCGGTTCATGTTCACATCGTAAATTAACCGTACCAGAATTCGATTGGAACCGTACCGAGACCACCTCTTCAGCTAGGTCTCGGTTCGATTGTTTGGTCCGCATCCGAGTTCGATTGCTGTATTCACACCTGCCCAAAAGGTCCACACCAAGGGGGGAAACGAACTAGAGTTCGATTCAATCGAACCAAACAAGGCAGGTGTGAATACACCCTTAGGCTTGCCTCATGATGGGCCATTGGGGGAATGTCTGTCACACCCTGGGTCTAAATCTCATTAATATTGATGGGCCATTACCAATCCTGCCTAAACCTCTTCTGAAAAAAAAAAACTATCTCACAAAGTTTAAATCAATGTATTGTTTTATGTGAACGATTAGGCAGGATGTTTTTCACATCATTTTGAAGCCAGAACTCGAAGCGACAATATCCATTAGTCAAAAGTCTTCGGAACACATATTTAGTATGCGTTTTATGGTCTCATTTCAGCAACTTTCCTTTTTGATTTTTTTCAATAACCACGCATAAACATTATTCTCTTAAAAATACAAACATGTACATACATGTTGCTCACATATTATAATAGCCGCGCCGGTTTGTGCTATATAGAGTGAATTTACACCTTTGCCATTAACATGTTTATAAATAACTGAAAATAGCACAAATGTCAGGGCATTTCAAAACATCCCAAGGCCCCAAAAACACCTTGGTCCCCAGAGGGTTAACATTATAAAATACGCAGACCTACACCACAAAACTAGTTGAGGATAAATAATTTATAATTGGGCAATTTCAGCGTTATGGACGTGATATTTTCAGTCAAAACTTGAAATATTAATTCTCAGAAAATACATTTAATATATTGAAACTTCTGTTTATATATCATACTCCCTTAATAAATGAGTCAAGAGGTTGGCTCTCCACAGAACATAAAATATTTATTTTATTTTTCGCGTTCGCATTTATGAGGAAAAAAACAATGTTACCTGAAAGACTGCTTTAAAACTTTCACAGACCTCAAACAGAAAGCAAAAAGCCTTTCTTTAAAGGGAATTTCATTTTGTATTAAAAAATAATAAGTAAACATAGCAGACAATAGATAATCACGACATGGAGGCGCCTGAAGTGCAGTTCGTCTCATAAATGAACCGAAATTCAGCATAGCCTCACAGACCTGAGAAATATATATATTATCTACAGAACACTTGAAATCTCTACTTTTAAACAGAACAATTCAAAACGAAAGAAAACTGTAATCCGTATGAAATGTGCATTTCTCTCCGGCACATTCACTACTGTGAAGATGGCGAGTCACGTAAGCATTGTCAACTTCATCTTTGCAGCCGACACAGAAAACACTTAATTACTAAACAATTAAAATGTACCCTTGCTATATTTTACATTGTTGTGGCAAAAACAATATTTAACTAACACAGCATCCCAGGCAAAAGAGACGTCAAGATCCAAATTGTATTTAAAAGAAAAGATACATTTATTCTTGCAAGAATAGTTCCCATTCTAGCCACACAGGCCAGCTGCAGGCCGGGGTTACAGACCAGTTTGCAGGGCAGAGTGAGACACAGATAGGTGTTTTGCTGGTAGTTTTTATAATGTTCTCATCAAAGCATTCTCTAAACACCCACCCCAGAGGGCAGGAACTGAGGAACCCCCATGGTTGCCCCAACCCCTCCCTAGCCTGGGGTCTCCTCACCTCTGTCTCAGTGTCACACACACAGCTGTATCAACGTTAAAACAGGAAAACTCAAAATACAGCACACATGTCATTCAATTTAATCATTGAGAAAACAAAATAAGAAATAAAAGATTAAAATCAGCACTACAAATTCTCCCTTTTTATTATTCTCTGATAACCAAATAAATGCAACAATTTTAAGTAATTTCATCAAACTGATATCTTTCATTTCTGATTTTCCGTATAACTGATCACTTGAACCTTTGTTGAAGGAGCAAGCAAGTAAATATATTAACTGAAGCAGGGCTAAATGGAAAAGCACCCCCCCCTGTCACTGCATTCCTGATAAAAAAAAATCAGACCTGCGTTCACTCCAGTATAAACAAGAAATTGTATAGATTGGTATAGTATGAAAACCATATCAATTCAACACCCCTGGTTGATTTGAATAAACATACAAAAGAATAAAAATAATAACAAAACCCCTCATTTCAAATCCTGTCCTGCTTTCAACCCTTCCTCAGAATTTTATCGTCCTCAGAAAGAAAACAAAACTGTCACAGTGTCTGGTTTGTGTATTCCTGGTGTCCACTAGATGTCCTCTTCCCCACGGTGTCATCCACATTATAACTACACTTCCCATAATCCTGTCTGTCACTGATTGTACATTTCCTTCAGCTGTCTCTCGTCACCTCGTTAGCACTTATGTATATATACCCTGTCAGTTTCAGTGTTTGTCACGGAGTCCTTGTTAATGTCCCCACACTTCCGTTCCTGTTGTTGCCTGTACCTTGTTCTTGTCTTGTGTCTTCGGATTGCCTTTATGGATTATGACCCTTGCCTGGACTGTTTTGTGAGTACGGATTACCCTTTAAATAAACTGCAATTGGATCTACCTTTTCCTGTGTGTGTGTTCGTGACAGAAGGACTCCGTCATGTATAGATCCAGCAGTACGGGTTTTCGTATCCTTCCCCCCACCACTGAAAAGGAGAGGAGGGGAAGACTCAAGAATTTAATGTCCCTACGTCAGCAGGGTCAGTCGGTGGGTTGTCTGTCTCAGACCTTTTGGACTCTCTCTAGGGGCATGGGCTATAATGAGGCGGCATTGAAAGATTTTTTTAATGACTGCCTTGATGAGCCTTTGCCTCGGTGGGAGATGAAGGGGCTGGAGATATTGGACTTTTGGGGGTTCACCCTATATCTACAGCATCGTAGCCAGTGGGATACACCAGCTACGCCTGTGGTCCCAGACAAGATGGCCGCCATGCCTTTTCCTGAGATCGTAGAGCCCCCAGAGGTGGTAAGCTCGATCCTACCGTCTTGCCATCATAAACGGAGGAGGAGGAGAAAGCAGGCGTTCACCGTTCGGCAAGAACTGCAGACCGTCCCCTCCGAGCAGCCCGCTGTCGTCCCGGAGGCCGTCCCCTCCGAGCAGCCCGCTGTCGTCCCGGAGGCCGTCCCCTCCGAGCAGCCCGCTGTCGTCCCGGAGGCCGTCCCCTCCGAGCAGCCCGCTCCCACCATCAGTCCTGCCACGGCCAAGAGAGCGGTCTTCCTCTTTTATGCGGTGGCGGTACTGCATGCGTGGAGGAGGCACAGGATGTCTGCCGTTCCAGAGACTGTCCACTTCACGTCTGCTGTTCCAGAGCCGGAGCCAGTGTCTGCTGTTTCCAGAGCCGGAGCCAGTGTCTGCTGTTCCAGAGCCGGAGCCAGTGTCTGCTGTTCCAGAGCCGGAGCCAGTGTCTGCTGTTCCAGAGCCGGAGCCAGTGTCTGCTGTTCCAGAGCCGGAGCCAGTGTCTGCTGTTCCAGGGCCGGAGCCAGTGTCTGCTGTTCCAGGGCCGGAGCCGGTGTCTGCTGTTCCAGGGCCGGAGCCGGTGTCTGCTGCTGTTCCTGAGCCGGTGTCTGCTGCTGTTCCTGAGCCGGTGTCTGCTGCTGTTCCTGAGCCGGTGTCTGCTGCTGTTCCTGAGCCGGAGCCGTGTCTGCTGCTGTGCCGGAGCCGGTGTCTGCTGCTGTTCCTGAGCCGGTGTCTGCTGCTGTTCCTGAGCCGGAGCCGTCTGTTGCAGTTCCTGAGCCGGTGGTGTCTGTTGCAGTTCCTGAGCCGGTGGTGTCTGTTGCAGTTCCTGAGCCGGTGGTGTCTGTTGCAGTTCCTGAGCCGGTGGTGTCTGTTGCAGTTCCTGAGCCGGTGGTGTCTGTTGCAGTTCCTGAGCCGGTGGTGTCTGTTGCAGTTCCTGAGCCGGTGGTGTCTGTTGCAGTTCCTGAGCCGGTGGTGTCTGTTGCAGTTCCTGAGCCAGGGTCTGTCTCTGTTCCGCCTTGGTCTTCACCGCCATGGCCGCCCGAGTGGTCGGCTTCACCCTGGTCGTCTCCGCCATGGCCGCCCGAGTGGTCGTCTTCACCCTGGTCGTCACCGCCGTGGCCGCCCGAGGGGTCTTCACCGCCGTGGCCGCCCGAGGGGTCTTCACCGCCGTGGCCGCCCGAGGGGTCTTCACCGCCGTGGCCGCCCGAGGGGTCTTCACCGCCGTGGCCGCCCGAGGGGTCTTCACTGCCGTGGCCGCCCGAGGGGTCTTCTCCGCCCTGGCCGCCAGATGGACTGTCGTCTCCGCCCTGGCCGCCCGATGGACGGTCTGCTTCGCCACGGCCGCCGGTTAAATTGTCATCCCCTGTTCCTGTTCCCCTTCATGGTCCTGGCCCTCCATCCCTCCCCCTGATCCTCCACCATTCCTCCTCCCGCCTGGACTCTTGTTTTGTTTGTTTCTTGTGGTCTTGGAGCGTCTGGTAGCCGCTCCGTAGAGGGGAGGTTATGTCACAGTGTCTGGTTTGTGTATTCCTGGTGTCCACTAGATGTCCTCTTCCCCACGGTGTCATCCACATTATAACTACACTTCCCATAATCCTGTCTGTCACTGATTGTACATTTCCTTCAGCTGTCTCTCGTCACCTCGTTAGCACTTATGTATATATACCCTGTCAGTTTCAGTGTTTGTCACGGAGTCCTTGTTAATGTCCCCACACTTCCGTTCCTGTTGTTGCCTGTACCTTGTTCTTGTCTTGTGTCTTCGGATTGCCTTTATGGATTATGACCCTTGCCTGGACTGTTTTGTGAGTACGGATTACCCTTTAAATAAACTGCAATTGGATCTACCTTTTCCTGTGTGTGTGTTCGTGACAATACTGCTCTGTTGCCGTTTTCTCTTTTGTTTTCTTTCTTCCTCTGTGCAGATACCACTGGATGACTGTCCCGAGACCCATATGCACCGACCTCCTCACCTGCGTATGAAGCCACAAAACATCCAGAAAACGACTCGGCCCACTGCTGAGCCAACTATCACAAAGAAAAAAATACACAACGCAGAGAATCACATACGTTCCGCATGTCATCAATGGGAACTTCAGTCATCCCTACAACATGATCAAGATTGTCGTACTACTAACCATCATGGACATCGCACAAAGTGTGGACTCCAGAAACAACATATTCTTAGAGCTGATGAATGTCAAGAACGCCTTGTTTGCTGGAAAGAACGTTGCATGGCACACGCACCTTCAGCTTCTGCCACAAACAAAGAACATGGCTGCCTTCCAGGACTCACTTGTGCACAACCATGGTGGTCAATAACTTTTGGAGCTTTAATCCTGTCTCACAGGTTTAACGGATCCACCAGAGAACTTGAACAAAATCCAACAAGACATTCTTGATCTTTTAGCAAAATTCCACCCGATGACTGAAAGGTTCACGAACCCTAATTGCATGTTTGTTTCTGTGTCCGCATGCAATTACAGAAGAACTACACAGATGCTTTTCTACATGACATCACGGTAAAGAATATTGTATTTAGCTTTTAAGGTTAAGCTGCTCAGCAAAGTTGCAATTCCTGTTCTCTCCATTGTAAGTTAAATGAGTCGTATCACTGAGATTCTCACCTTTCAGCCTAGCTGTATGGGAGACTTTCACCTTTTGTCTTTAATGGTTCTGAGATGGGCCTTGGAACCGGAGTTCCTGGCCAGCATCAGCATGTGAATAGTTATGCTGATTCCTAGCTCAGACGTTGAAGAATTAGACTGATTAGATTGGCAATACAATAGAGTGAATATGCTGATTTTGCTTGGTTCCTCTAGATAACCTACCAAACCGGTTTTTGCTAGATAAGAATTAACTCCTCCTTGCTCTCGTATGATTTGTTTAAATTTATCTCCACCCAAAGAAGTCTCCTCCCCCTTGGAATGTATAAATTACAATGTATACTGTTTAGATTCAGACTGTTTGAAAGAATTGCAGCCGCGCTCAATAAAGAACTTCTGCTTGAACGTGATCCAAACGTCTCCTGGTATTTGCTTAGAAGAAGGAAAAGTTTCCTACAGCCGACTGCTTGAGCAAAGGTGGCCTGTAACAGCAACACTGTCTGACAGCTCTGTCACACAGAGAGGCAAAAGGTACCTGGATCTGAAATCAGACCAGTGGAGCCTGCTGGAAGAGCTTTCAACAGTCCTCAAGGCTTTTGAATGTGTCACTGTGTTCATGAGTGGACAGAAATATGCAACAATATCTACAATACCTCCACTTGTGAAGGGGCTGTTGAAGTCCACCCAGAGTGCTGTCTATGAGTCAGCCCCGCTGCGGGCTTTTCAACTCCTGTTGTACAGCAGTTGCAGGAGAGATGGAAAAGGGAGACTGCTTTCTCAGATAGAGCACCAAACACAGTGATTCTTGCGATGGTCCTTGACCCAAGGTTTAGGAAAATGAACAAGTTTCTTTCACCTGATGAAGTCCTACGTGTTCAAACTAAAGTGCAAACAATGGTACTTGAAGAGAGAAGGAAGATGGATGTGCAGCAGCATGGCAGTTGCAGTGTTACCTCCATCGATACTACAGCTACTGAATCAAGACCTCTAGCCACCACTCTACTTGACTCACTCCTTGGTTCTGATGGTGAAGAAGATGATAGAGCAGGCCAAGCTGAGGATGTCCACACCCAAGTGAGGAAAGAAGTCCTTACATACTTTGGAGAAAAAAGCCTTGCCAAGGAAGAAAACCCATTACTGTGGTGGAAGGCTAACAATGACAGATATCCCATGTTGGCCAGGCTAGCCAAGTCTTACCTATGCATCCCTGCCACCTCAACACCATCTGAGCAGCTGTTTTCTGCAGCAGGAAACATAGCCTCCAAGAAAAGAGCCAGCCTGAGCCAGGAGCATGTGGACATGCTAACATTTTTGCATTGGAATGCAAAGTGCCTGAACAAAGAGAGTGAGAGAGAGTGAGTGTGTGTGCCTGAGTGTAGTAGTGTAGTAGATAAGTTCATACGTTCAAACAAATCCTGTTATGTTTTCTGATTTGTATTTTTCTTTATTTGTTATAAATGATTTATTGTTCCTCAGACAGCTCAAGTGCCTTTAAACAAAAATCTAATTATTTTTGTGCACTTTAAAAAAAGCCTATATATTTAATTTGGCAGATGTAAAGTATACCTGTGATGTGTGTATGTTTTTTGTGTTAGTCCATTTTTTTTTTACTTTAAACGCTCAGGGATGTTCAAGGAGCACAAACATGATTGTCTGATGTTTAAAGCAGACCCAATAGACCGTCTGTTTGGATTAAACGGGACAAAACAGACAAGATACCTAAGACACCACCATTAAGATTATGTGAATAATAACTGTTATTAAAACCTTTATTCTGAGATGACAAAGTCGCACTGAAAACAATGCCTGCAAACTATAATGCACTTACTTTTTGCCATGAGATGGGATGATGTCAGCAGAGGAGATTTGGGCGATGAAGAAGGAGCTTCTCTGCCGGGATCCATGTCAGGCTGGTTACTGACCAAAAAACTCGGACGAATAAGCTCCTTCACCATCGCCATCTGACTACCTCTGTCAGGCAACAGCGTGCAGACATCCCGGAAGTCCCAAAGCCTTGCATTGCGGATCCAGTCTCTGGCAGAAGCCTCTGCTCTCTGGACCTCGGCTGCCCTTTCAGCATCTGTGCTGTCACGGAGGCATACAGTGGCCAGATGTAAGGCGATGTCCTCCTGCGGCTCGTGGCACTGCAGGCAATGGATTTTGATGCTTTCAAAAGAAATGGAAAACAAAAACACATGATATAATATATAAAAAAAGTAAACAATCATCTGAAAGAACGATACACAAATTAAATAGATTCAATTAAATAGATAAATGGAAAAGTTAATTTATTTCAGTAATTCAAACATATTAATATATTAATATGTGAACAACATATTTGCATTTTTCATTATCAATAAGCCATAATAATCAAAACAAATAAAGCATTGAAATATCTCGCATGTAATGACGTTATGTAATATAGAAGTTACATCTTTTAAATTGATTTACTGAAGAAGAAAACAAACTTTGCACGATATTATAGTTTTTCGAATTTCACATGTAGATGGATAGATGTATTGAAGGATAGATCAATAGATAGATAGACAGACTACACTTTACAAATCCAAAATGAAAAAATATATAAACACTTACCTGTCCATTATAGCTCTTTTCTGCACGGTCACAGACCTTTTGAGGGGCATGTGTTGAAACTGAAAAAGGGAACCCCCACCATTAAAATATATTATAAGATTATTAAGTAAGCCTACATCAAAGGAATAAATGTTCACATCTTCATGAAAAATTCAAAACACAAAATAGTAGTCTCAAAAGCTTTAGATTTATTCACTATTAATAACAACCATAATAATAATATATATATATATATGTACAGCAGGGTTTCGGTGCTTCTTTAGCCCTTAAGGGCTAAACAAACAAGTAAAACATCCACTTGTTTTATGTGTTGGAAATATATGTTATTTGAAAAAAGATGAAGGCCACAATGATATATAAAATATTTATTATAAATGTTCATTTATGAAAAAAAAAAGATATTCAGTCATCTTCATCCTCAGTTCTTTTTATTTGTATACCCTGACATTAGACGAATTTGTCTAAGGAAAAACTATTATTTGGTTTTGAACAAACAAATGAAAATAGCCTATCATAACACTCTGGGGTCGGCATACGCGCGGGAGCGTTTTGCTAGTTTTTTTTTTTTTTTTTACATAGCAGCAAAATAGACCTAAAATACTCCGTCAGTTTTGGTCATACAGCCTTAAGAAATATGAAAAAATAAGCTGTTAAATGTCTACTTTTTTATGTGTCCACTCACAATCGAAAGTAAACAGGGAGTGCTTTATGCCTCTCCGTCTCCGTGAACTTTTTTTCTGAAGCACGTCTCTAAACTTAAACAAAACTTAGCGAATACTATTCACTCAGACATGAGATATATATCTCTATAATCATTTAAGTGTGTAGTTTTAAATTATCTAATTCAAAACTAAAAGAAATATTCTCTGTTTATGTAATCTATAAAGAGCGAGAGATCAGCCGTTCTCATTATGGTTCTGGCAGCTCATTACTCTGCTAATGTGACACGCCCATGGTGAGCGAGCGCTATTCAAACGCAGATGATCTGAGGCAACACATGCAAACCAGTCAACGCCCACAACAGCTGGATAACACACTCGCTGTGAGGAATAATAATATCGTGATAATCCTGGAAATTTTACCTCAAACGTGCTGGAGTAGCCTAACAACGGATACAGCTGAGACCAGTAAGTGCTTTGTTCTAATCGCGATATAAAATGGTGTCTGTAAACCGCAAAAGACTGTTTAAATTTTGTAATGGAAATTTTACTTTTAGATGGGTACAACTTTTATTAACGATGAAGATTAATTTTTACTCATAAGCATTTAAAGGAATATAATCAAAAGCACATTATTAAAGATATAAAACTAAGTTTTTTATAAATGTATAAGTTAGAACAGGCTTGAAGGAACAAAATGTTCACTGGGTCATGTGAGGGCTGACAATATGTGTACTCCAAATGACTTTTTGCACTCCAAGTGTGAAAATTATGTGCGCAGCTTTGATCGAACTAAAGATAGACAAGATGTGTGAAAAAGAGCAGCAGCTAAGTACAGGAAACTTTTGCAGACATGACATTGTTCTGACCAGTTAGAATTTATGTTAGAGAAGAGATCTTGAACACAGACGTTTCCTTTTAAGATAAACGAGACAAATCTTTTGACAGATGCAGCCCACTCAGGATATGTTGGGGGTATATAATCTTGGCAAAAGGGACTAGCCTTCGCCTTCTCATGTCAGATGCTCTCTGCGTGAGAATGCCATGGACCTTCTCATTTCAGACGCTGTCTGTGTGGGAACGTCTTATTTCATGCATGAAATAAAATACTTTGTTTAATCTTTTGAGAATCGACTTTGTCTCCTTCATCCAGGTTTTAATATTGAGTAATTTCCACAACAATTTGAATCGCGTTTCGGTGTTTGAATGAATGAATGACTGTGTGAATGAATTTAGCTTTTTGCAAACTATCTTGCCTACTGAGATGAGTAAAAAATCGACTGAATACGTTGAAATAAAATGTCTTTGTATAATTAACATTTATGCCCTAATATATATTATAAAAGACGATATGTTACAGACGAAATATGAAAGACAACATTTAATTTGGATAGATTATAAAGTTTTTACTGCCACATCAAAACCTAATTTACAAGGTGCAAACAAAATCTTAAAAGGTCAATATAAGCCTTCTCTTTAAATTATTTTTGTGTTTTATTAGTGACAAATTTGGGGAGAGGATAGCCTACATCCAAAACTTTCTGAAAATACGAATGAGAATTAACTGCACAATTACTAGAAATGTTTACCTTGGATATTATACAATTTGCAAGCATACACAGTTTGTGGAAAAATACACCTTTTTTTCAAGATGTCTCCAACTCAACCAATTTTGTAGTAATATATATATATATATGTGTGTGTGTGTGTGTGTGTGTGTGTATATATATATGTGTGTGTGTATGTATGTATATATATATGTGTGTGTGTGTGTGTTGTCTTTGCATTCTTTCTTGTGGCTCAGTGACACCTGAATGAAAGGCTCATTAGTATGCAGCATTAGCAGGTCTTCTTTGTCTTCAGGTGTGAATGAGGACATTATTCATGACCTTGTTGGATCATTCACGCCCACCTGCATATTGCCTTTCCAAACAATAAGTGTCTTACAAAATTTTAATCAATCTATTGTTTAATGTGAACGATTAGCCCGGATGATTTTCAGATCATTTTGAAGTAAAAACTCTAGCCGACAACATCCATTAGTCAAAAGTATTGTGGGAATATGTGAAGTTGGTCGTTTGTGGTCTTATATCAGACAATTTAAGTTTGAGTTTTTTGAATAACCACGCATAAATAATATTCTCTCAAAAATGCAAACATGTACATACATGTTGCTCACATATTATGATAGCCATGTTCGTGCTAAATAGAGTGTAATTACACCTTTGCCATTAATATGTTTATAAGCAACTGAAAAAAATACAAATATCAGGGCATGTCAGAACATCTCAAGGACCCCAAAAACACCTTGGTCCCCAGAGGGTTAAGATTTGAAGAGTGAAAACCGCATTTCGACGAAAACTCAACGGATTCGAATGCCACAGGGCTTGTTGGAAGCGTCTATTCGAACTGAAAATAACGATAAAAGTTTCAGAATTTTTGGCAGAGTTTCGGCAGAGAAATCAGCAGAAAAACAACGTGCGCGTTTCATAATGGTGGCCGCGAGCAGAGGCGCCGGTGATGTTACGGTCTCAGCAAATGTGCGCCCAACATATCTCAGTCAGACATCGAATAAATAAAATATGATCCTTTATAGACAGTTTTTAGTACTTATTCAAACAAAAGTACATTTGCTTACCCTTGTAAAACGTAGTTCAGATGCTGTGCGGCTCTTGCAGAACTTCGCTTCAGTCAGTCACGATAGAGGGGGTGGAGCTCTTCATCCACGAGCACTCACTATCAGAATGCCTGGGACCAGTAAGGTAACAATCATGTCTTCTTTGTGGCAGTGGTCTGGGGGAGTTGTCATGTGTGCGGGACCCTTTTGAAAACTATTATTTGTTTAAAAAAAAAAAAATCGGGACATTCTAAAACGCTTAACATGAAAAACGCTTAACGTGGCTTATTGTACAAAGACAGTGATATTAAAGGACCAAACTCAGTACACATCATATTAATAAACCATACTATGTATAAAAAATCAGATGAGCCCAGAATATCAACGCAACGCGTTTAATTACGCGTTAAGCATGTTCTTACCATAGAAAACCGTTATAAGAAAACGTTCAACGTGGCTTACTGTACGAAGACAGTGATATTAAAGGACCAAACTCAGTACACATCATATTAATAAACCATACTATGTATAAAAAATCAGATGAGCCCAGAATATCAACGCAACGCGTTTAATTATGCGTTAAGCATGTTCTTACCATAGAAAACCGTTATAAGAAATGCTTAACGCGGCTTATTAAACCTTAAATGGTCCTCAATAAACCATACTATGTATAAAACATCAGATGAGCCCAGAAAACCATAGAAAACCGTTATAAGAAAAGGCTGTGGAGTAAAAAAAAAATCCTTTTCATCTCCCTTTTGTAAACACGCCCCCTTTAAAGCACTTGGTTGCCTACAACCAATCACAAATCTTTGTTTTTGAATCGTCCAATCACCACATAATGTAATCTTTTGAAATGCATGTAACTGTCATCTGTAGGTATATATAACACAATGCCAGTGGCATGCACCACAACTTGTCATTTGTGCAGTCGCCGTGCTAGAGTAGAGTTGCTAGGTCTTCCTGTCATTCAGTTGCATTCAGATTTTTGGAATCAAAACTACTTCATAAAAAGCCTTTTTAAATACTGCAATTCATTTCACTGGTGTCATACTAATTACCAGGGTATTAATATACTTATATTAATTATTATTATATTTTGTTGTATTGCAGGGAATTAATATACATATATAATATTTTGTATTGCATTGTATTGTCTTTTTTCCCCCTTTGTTGTAAATTCACAGACACAGGTGAATATAAAAAGGACTTTAATGCAAAAACAGTCAGAGTTTACACTTAAAGCAGCAGAAGCAATTCTGGATAATGTTGAAAAATAGGAGTTAATTTCCAGCGAACCACCATTACACCCAAAGGGTGGTGATGTCTTCCTTTATAAAAGTTCACAGTCAGATAAACCCAACATGGACTTTAGATTTGACCAAATGATGTGGAAGCAGAAAGGTTCAAATAATCACAACATTAGAAAGTATGGGGGAAGCGTTTTGAAACGCTACTATCATATTAGAGCTGGTGATTGTGAAAAAGGCACCTCCTCAGAATTCAGGAAGTGCATATACTCTCTGGTTAATGATGACAAAAATTTGGCAACAAATTACTATTTGATTCATTACCTGGGAAATGAGACCATATATGTACCACGAAAGCATGGAAATGCCAAAAAGGACAGAGTGTTTATTCCCTCCAAAAAATAAGTTTTCTCTGACATACTGCTAAATGACCATGGTCAAGCCCCTTCAAACATCTAGAAAACTGTCCTTGCTAAAACATGCAGTGGTAATCTGGAGCACATGGCAGTAAACACCCCACGAAACCTTAAACGAGTCCAAAACACAGTATATTCACAACAAGGCAAACAACAAATCTCACGAGATGAACTATTTAGTGTGCATGAATTGGTATACCAACTACCCGGTTTCATATGGCACATTCCGACATTCCCGGACCTTCTTGTTTATGCCGGCATGACAGACATTGTTGATTTTGCATGTGCAAACTTAGATGAATCAGTAAGGTTTGAGTACCCACAAATGATAAGTTATGACACAACATTTCAAATGGGGAATTTTCATGTGTCTGTGCTGGCTATGAGAAACACTGCACTGGTCAATGACCCAGTGTATCCAGTTGGCTTCATGTTACATGAACGTAAATTCATGCAACACCATGAGAAATTTCTGACTGAGATTTTTGGAAAGCTGGGAATGGACTCAAAAAAATACCAAATTATTCCAGTGACAGTTGACAGGGAGAAAGGTGTTTTGAAAAAAAAAAAACGTAACCAATGTAAGTGTAGTGTTCTGCCGCAACCACATCTTACGAGATGTGGAATATTGGGTTAAGACACATGGGGGGAAAAGAGATTATGTGAAGGTCCTAAAAGACCATGTTGAGCAGCTCATTGATTCCTCCTGTCCGAATGAGTTTGATGCCCGCTATGATGCCTTCGCAAAAGTATGGTCAGAAGGATTCCTCTGCTACTTTGACCATCACCTGTAAGCAGACATTTGTGAAAACAACAATTCTGTGCCTTTAAAGACAAAACAGCAACAAATAATATAAGTGAGAGTAGGGCTGGGCGATATGGCCAAAAAAAAAATATCACAATATTTTTTTTTATATCAGTCGATATCGATAATTATCGATAAATGTCAAATCTTTATTTATTTCAAGTTTAAAGACAGATTTGTACTCCTAAGTGAAAGCTGTAGAAACCAGAGCGTTGTGTTTTTAAACTACTCTTTATTGTCAGGACATATGACAAACACTAGCCAAACAGGTGAACATTTCACAAATCCGAGGTAGAACATTAAAATATTTGACATTTATTAAAATTATATCGCGATAATTATCGTTATCGTTTTATAGCCCAGCCCTAAGTGAAAGCATCAACAAAATGAAAAAATCCCAAAAAGAATGGCGAGAACTTCCAGTGGACGCAATGGTGCTCTCACTGTACTACATGCAGTCATACTTTTTATTTGAATTTCAGAGGGCAAAATGTGGATTGGGAAATTATGCAATGAAGCAGAACCTTAGTGTAGCAGTGACGGATGTAAAAATGCCCCCTTTTCTTCTTTTGGAAGAAATTATCAAAAGGACCAAGACCAACACAGAAAATGAGCCATGCAAAGTAGAGGGAGTTAAACTTCTGTCTTCTCAGACATCTTTGGCCAAGACAGTCATTGAAATGGGTCTGGTAAGTCTAAATCCATCATTGAGAGTGTTTGTCGTGAAAAGTCCCTCAAACTAATCAGTACATGTAGTTCGAAATAATACTGCCAATGGTGTATTATGCTCTTGTCCCAGCACTGGAAAATGCTACCACATTTTTGCAGTAGAAATGGCTACGGGTCTTCACTTTGCTACAAATCGAACATACAGCCTCTCAGAGATGCGGAAGAGGCAATGAAACAAAATCGGGCCGGAAAACCCCCAGAACAAAAGACTGATTATTTGGTGAACCCGGCACCAGACTCCTTACTGTCTTCGATGCCTGACTCTCTAGTAGACAACATTCCACAAAGTCCTATGGATGCTGAAAAGGAGGACAAAACAGATAAAAATAAGTGTTCTGATACAGCTGCTCTGTCTAATGCCTAGTTCACACAACAGGATTTTAAGCCCGATTTGCAAATCGTTGAGCTCGCCGATAGGTCGGGTTGTTATCGCGTGCAAATCGCGGGGGATTAGCGGCCGATGAACGCTCGCCAATCTGTTAGTATGAAAGAGCCAACAACGCATGCAGACGCCTCGCGGACACGTCGCCGAGCCCAGAAAAATATCTAGCATGCTAGATATCTGGAGCTGTCGCACGACTCAACCACATGTGATGCCATGAGCTACAGCCAATCAGAGCAAGGCATGGGTTGAGGTCACTGGGAAAATACCGTTTATATACTGTCTATGGGAATTTTTTTTTTTTTTTTTTCAGAGCAAATCATCGCGCAAACAGTTTGCAGCACTAATTTCTGTCTGACGTCCATATTCAAACAAAGACTCGCGTGTTGTGTACTTGTGTTCTTCTTCGCTGGGTAGTGGCGCACGTGCTGTATTGCGTCATTTCCGGTTCGTTTTATCACGTGATTTCTTCGTAATAAAACGTGGTTTGTATAAGATAGAATCGTTGGCTGACAGAGTTGTTGTCACCTCGTGTAGTGCGTGACCTCCTGTTGCGGATCAATCACGTCGTGTGGTGTGAACAGCTCAACAACTTGAACACTCCTGATTTCACAGAGAGCAAGTCATGTAGTGTGAACTGCACAGTTCAGCCCGATGTTTTAAAATCCTGTAGTGTGAACTTGCCTTAAGGAGCCACCACAGACTGATGATGGAAAAGATTCTTGCCAGTTTGGGTGCTCATACGAATCAGCCTCTTTGGTGGACAGCATGCCATCAATTTCTTTGAATGCTGAAAATAAAAAAATACAGAGCAGGAGTGTTCTGTTAAAGCTACATTGTCAAACGTGCCAGCACGAACAGGTGCTGAAAAAGAGGACAACACTTACCAGTTTTGGCTTTCAAATGGCGACAGTCTCCCTCTAGTAGTACCACACCTTTCCAGAGTATCCACACCAAACAGTACTGCAGCTTCATTTGCTCCTTGGATGATCATCAATCCTCTCCCAAAAGCCGCGGTCTTTCTCCAATGACCTGGCTTGAAGGCGAAACAATTGAGCAGGCAATTAATGTCTTCATTCACCAACAAAAAAAAGTCAGACTCAATTCTATGTGCACCCACATATCTTTACCAGCTAGCTGCACTAGGAGACTTTACTCCAATTTTGCAGTTTTGTGCGAGAGATCTCAGTGTTCAATTCAATCCACAGTCTTAAAACTTTGAAGCATGCTGCTCCAAAACTAATGAAAGTAGTAGCTTGTGTAGTGGGACGTATATATAGCCACGATAATTAAATGAATGTGCGTGGGGTAGTGCGGTTCCAATCACAAACTTGGTGGTACCGTATAAAAGAGAGAACCTGTAGCCACTCTTGTGTGTGTGTTTGCCGGTTTGGTGTCGCGTCATTGCCTGGGGGAACGCCCCTCTTTCTCCTAGCGTTTCCGCTTTCAGGTAGGCACTGTTTGAACTAGGGGGTAACACTGATGTGGGATTGTGTGTAAACCGTTTTATTTACTACTTTAGGATCGTTCGCTGCCGTTGGCGGCTCCTGTTACATGCCTCTATTGCAGTCCCGTGTCTCATGATACTTTGAGCTGCGGGGATTGTTTGCTGTGTGAGCCTTAAGCGGCGGCTGCTCTTCTTCGCCTGCCTCGCTGGCATTCCCGTGCTTCGGATGATGTTGTGTCCCGTGTCCTCTATACGCCGAGTTTGTGAATGAAAGGTATGCGAAACGCCCACTTTGTACAGCGCTCATTATTTTATATGTTGTAAGTCGCTGATGTTTTTTTATTCTTAGGACGAGTAGATGTTCTGTGATGCCTGGTGGGCAACGCTGACTTGACGCTGCTGCTTATTGTAGAAGTTAGCCCACGATCCTTAGTCAACTCTCCCTCCACACACGTGTGCGTGTAAGCGTATGTGTGTGCGCACTGTGCAGTCTAACGTGACGCCCGTTCTCCAGTATTAACCACTCAAAACGTTGAGTGCCTTCCACACTATACAATCAAAAGTTGCAGTATTTTCATTTATAATTGTTTGTGTGTATTGAGTGATCTGATTATTTATTTATTTTGAGTGTTTTGTAGTGTTGTATTTATTTTGATTTGTGACTTCTACCGACTTCGATTCTCATATTTTCATTTCTTTTGTAGTATTTTCTTGTTGTTGATCTAAATGTTTATTATTGACGCATGTTGAGTGAGTGTTGTATATTGAAACCATAATAGATTTTACACTCTTGTTACAGGAGCTGAGGCTTTGGCGGCAGACCACTAGTAGGCCCGTACGTGGTGGTAGAGAGCTCGTCACAGAGTGCTGTGTGATTATTTTGTGACTTTATTGCAGTGTGTGTGCTGTGACTTGTACACGGGGTGTTGCGAGTGATCTTGAAGCCTTGGTCGTGTGTCTGCCATCAAGCCTCGGCCTCCTTTGGATTGTGGTCTCTCCTGCATGTGTCTATTGATGATTCTCAGCTTTTATACATTTTAACAGATAATTGTATTTAAATAAAAACTTTTGTATTATTGGTATCCACGTCTCTAGCCCTTCTTGCTAAATTACGTTCCTGTGTATCCTTTATTAATTCTTAGTAGTAACATCTATATTTCCCTATTAAATAGGGTGGCGTAGTCATGTGACGCTAGAGGCAGTGTTTCTATATTTGCCCAAGGTGTGAAGGGCCAAGGTCCCGCCACACTTGCATGTACACTTCAGCAACAGAAAACTTTCAGGCTTCTGACTGGAAAACTTCAGATGTGGTGAATACTCCACAACAAGGAAATGGGTATGACTGTGGTGTCTTTGCTGTAGTGAATGCTTGTGCTATCATTGACAACACACCGTTAAGTCCAGTCAAGAGGATCAAGGCAAGAATGTGGATTCATACCCTTATTGAAAAGTATGAGCCTCCAAAGGTCAGAAGGGCGGGACTCTCACACGAAAAAAATGCAATGTTTTAAAAAAGAAGTAGAGTCATATGAGGCAGTCGCACAAACAGTACATGTAAGCAAAGCAGATTACACTGGTACCTTGAAAAGACTACACCCGAACAGCAAAGACTGGACTCTGCTTAACCTCAACGTGAAAAGGGTGACCCAATGCACAGAGATGATTATATCTTGTGCATTATTTGCAGACGGTGGTTCCACCTTAAATGCACAAAATCAGCTGACCGGTTAGTTGTTGCTTGCACTGATTATCATAAATGTCTTATGTGCTGTTCCTGAGGCAACACATTTGAAACAACACAATGAAATGTGTTAACACTGTGAATAGAATAGTGCAGGTTTCACTGATACATCTAATTGAGAGTGAACTGTTGCAAATACACCAGAAAAAAAAGTAAAATATATATCATCATTTTATTCCACATATATATTATTATTCCATTATTCACATAATCATATATGTATATATATATATATATATGATTCAAATTAAGATACAATTTATACAAAACGAAATTCGATTTAAAGAAAGGCTTTTTTACAAAACAAATCTTAATAAAGTGGTCAAAATAATCTCTGACCCATTTTATGATCCTAGTCATGCTGTTCACTTTTCATATAGCCTACCGGTAATCAACATAGATTAAATTAAATTTAGATTTAAAGCGGTTTATTTCTATATGGGGGAATTTCTTGCTTTTCAACCACGGTAAGAAAAAATCCATATGTCCCAGCCCTAGACGGTAATGTTTTCTCTTGGTTCATCTCAGTCCGTATGAATTCATTTTGATATATAAGTCGCACCTGACTATAAGTCGCAGGACCAGCAAAACTATGAAAAAAAGTGCGACTTATAGTCCGGAAAATACGGTAATTTTAACTGTAAAAGAAAACCTGCTTAATAGTTATGCACACCTGAATATAAGGCGTTTATCACTTCCAGTCTTCATAAACAATTAGATATAACGTAAACATTATTAAATACAAAATGAATAGTAGTTGGCATACCCTACTTCAAATTTGATGGATGGATGGAGTATACCAGGGGTGCCCAATCCTGCTCCTGCCAATCGACTGTCCTCCACAGTTCATCTCCAAACCTAATCAAACACACCTGAAGCAACCAATTAAGGTCTTCAAGATCACTTGGAAATTAAAAGCAGGTGTGTTTGATTAGTGCTGGAGAAGAACTGTGCAGGACAGTAGATTGGTAGGAGCAGGATTGGGCACCCATGATGTATACCGTTTTCATATGTGAGTGTGTGTATATATATATATATATATATACACAGATGGTACTCAACCAGAATAAGACTTTTAGTAAAATTGCGGGGGTGTATTTGCTGCCT
The DNA here is from genome assembly GCA_033366665.1 of Phoxinus dragarum. Taxonomy (NCBI): domain Eukaryota; kingdom Metazoa; phylum Chordata; class Actinopteri; order Cypriniformes; family Leuciscidae; genus Phoxinus; species Phoxinus dragarum. The sequence goes on along the minus strand of JARPMJ010001346.1, from coordinate 73,011 downwards.
TTGACCGCTAAGAGGCGCTACAATCGCAGACTTTTAAAAGTGTCAGTTTATTCTCTCTATTGCGTAATCTGACGCCGCGCTGCGGCTCATTGAGAGTGATTGAAATGTGGTAACAGATCAATTCAAGTGAAACATGTAGTTAAATGAATTCATATAATCACAAGACTGAAATTAAATGTAATACATTTAATAAATAATTAAAACATTTCAACACAAAACATTGCAATAGAAAAATATTAGGCTACATCAATGAGGCTTTGCAAGAGCATAAGACGTAATCTTAACAGCGGTCCGATGATAGCTCTGTGGACAACGCAACAGCACGAGCTTCACGGAGCTTCAAGTGACCCGAGATTGAATCTCATTACCTTTGGCTGACAGCGTTAATGTTTTACCATTCTTTATGCTTAGATATAGGCTAACTGTTTATTGAAGTCAAGCGTTTTGTTTAATTATCAATGGCACATTACAACATAAATTTGCTACATTCCAGTAGAGCCGCTGCACAGACGACAAAACTGATGAAGGAAGATTGTCAGGCGACCGCGTCAGAAAATGAAAATGACGAAGCTATCTTTAATCTGCTAAATTATTGTTTTGTGAATCATCCACGAAATTGAGATGACTGACATTGATACCCGCCATAGCAAAGGAAGAAATTTTTAAAAACAGATCCTGGACATTTCAAGGTTTAAATAAATTGTCGGGGGCAGTTTATCTATTTAAAACGGGGTTGCATCGAGTTAGAGTTTATTTTCTAAGTAAGAAACATAATCTTATTCTTGCGACATTTTAAATTTGTATTGCCAAAGAAATTGCGGCTAAATAAACAATTAAAACAGTAGGCTAGTCTACAAAACGAAAATAGTTCAAAGCAACATAAATTAAGATCATGCGTTTTTCTTTGCTTCTCATTTATTTTAGTTTATTTAGTCTCCCTGCACTGTGCGCGCCGGGGTCTCTCTCGAAATTAAACATTTCAGGGTAAAAACCCATCATACAGCTGATAATACTGTATGTCGAAAAAAAAAAACTGTAACAAATGAGCCTTTGTTGCTTCAAAGAAACAGAATGCCTGGTTGAATTCACCGTACAAATCTCCAGGTCTTGAGTCTAAAGGATCTGTCCCTGTAAAAACAAACCATCATCTGTTAACATTCCATTCAGATAATACAATAGAGACTAATTACTAATGTTATGACAAATGAACACCTACCCTGCAGCAGAAAAGACCCATCCTGCAAGTTGTCTGGACAGCCATCTCCTTCTGGGACAAAGTTGTCAGGCAGGGCTGGCAATTCACCTGTTAAATTATTATTTTTTAAAGTCTCATTCTGTACAATGAAGTCATTTTCAAATAAGATTGCAGATTGGTCACTTACTTAGCAATTGAAAAAAATCATCATCCTGCTGGGAAGATGGCACTTCTGCTGCTGCATTTAAACCTCCCATGATATCTAGGGTGCTGGCCATGGGAATTTCGGGGTTGGTTTCCCTCAGCCTATTAAGCTGGTCCAGGGTCACCTTCCATTTGAGGTCTTTGATCATTTCGGCAGCCATAGGAGCCTAAAAAAAACAACAACCACGCTGTAACAACACAGTGAAGAAATGTTTAAAGAAATGTTTACATTACACAACTTTTTGAATATCTTTCTTAAAACAATAAACCAGCTTATTTGGCTAGAGGAACAGTTGAGAGGCTAATTACCGTTAGATTTTGGTGTCCCTTGGTTAAATGCAGTTGAATGAACGTGAACTTCTTTGAGCAAACAGGACAGCTCAAATTCCTCAATTTGACCCGTCCTCTGGCCCATCTGATTAAAATCTGACGCTCCTCCAGATTAATAATCTTGTGTGCAGATCTCAAATGATGCCTTAAATGAGCAACATTTGAGGGGCACATGGGGCATTCCATCACCATCTATGAATGTGTAAATTAAGTTATTTCATTTAAAAAGAATCATGATGGCAGCTGTACTCAATTTTACAGTATTGTCATTCAGGCAAACTCACAGACACTCAACAACTCATATGGCTCTTCAACATCATCCCACCACAATGATGGAGGCCGTCTATACCAACTCTACGCCTGTATGGGCTACGAGAAAATTTTCCAAAGCTATTCAACATCACCCAGAGACAAAATGATGTCAGCTGTACTCATTTTTACAGTATTGTGTCAATGAGGCAAACTCTCGCGACGCGTTTCGAACTTTCCCAAGGTTCAAATAAAGACTATTCAACTTACACAGATAACTGATTATCTTTTTTTTATTTCTTTTTTTATAAATAAACATTTCTAATAATTATTTTAAATATCATTTTGGTCTTTTAAATTTTTTTACATATATATTTCCAACACAACCAGTAGATTTATCATCACTGTTCATTATAGCATATCTGCGAAAACATGTTTGAGCCATAGGCTGCCTGGGGAACATGAACAGATTTATATTGTCAAATGTATTTTTCTAGGTTTTAGGAGCGTTTTAATTCTGAGACAGTAACGTCACCGGCGCCTCTGCTCGCGGCCACCATTATGAAACGCGCACATTGTTTTTCTGCTTATTTCTCTGCCAAAACTCAGCCAAAAATTCTGAAACTTATATCGTTATTTTCAGTTCGAATAGACGCTTCCAACAAGCCCTGTGGCATTCGAATCCTTTGAGTTTTCGTCGAGATAGGTTTTTCACTCTTTAAATCTAAATATATTTGGGACATTCTAAAACGCTTAACCCTCTGGGGTCTAAGGTGTTTTTGGGGTCCTTGAGATGTTTTGACATGCCCTGATATTTGTATTTTTTTCAGTTGCTTATAAACATATTAATGGCAAAGGTGTAATTACACTCTATTTAGCATGAACATGGCTAGCATAATATGTGAGCAACATACATGTACATGTTTGCATTTTTGAGAGAATATTATTTATGCGTGGTTATTCAAAAAACTCAAACTTAAATTTTCTGATATAAGACCACAAACGACCAACTTCACATATTCCCACAATACTTTTGACTAATGGATGTTGTCGGCTAGAGTATTTACTTCGAAATGATCTGAAAATCATCTGGGCTAATCGTTCAAATTAAACAATAGATTGATTTAAATTTTGTAAGACACTTTTTGTTTGGAAAGGCAATATGCAGGTGGGCGTGAATGATCCAACAAGGTCATGAATAATGTCCTCATTCACACCTGAGGAGACAAAGACCTGCTAATGCTGCATACTAATGAGCCTTAGGTGTCACTGTGGCTACAAGAAAAAATGCAAAGACAACACACACACATATATACATACATACATACATACATACATACATACATATATATACCGGTATATATATATATATATATATATATATTACTACAGAATTGGAAACATCTTGAAAAAGATGTATTTTTCCACAAACTGTATGCTTGCAAATTGTATAATATCCAAGGTAAACATTTCTAGTAATTGTGCAATTAATTCTCATTCGTATTTTCAGAAAGTTTTGGACGTAGGCTATCCTCTCCCCAAATTTGTCACTAATAAAACACAAAAATAATTTAAAGAGAAGGCTTATATTGACCTTTTAAGATTTTGTTTGTACCTTGTAAATTAGGTTTTGATGTGGCAGTAAAAGCTTTATAAATAATCTATCCAAAACGAAATGTTGTCTTTCATATTTCGTCTGTAACATATGGTCTTTTATAATATATATTAGGGCATAAATGTTAATTTGCAGTTTAATATGTTGCTTATACAAATACATTTTATTTCAACGTATTCAGTCGGCAATATAGTTTGCTAAAAGTGAAACTCGCGCGAGCTGGAGTAAACAACAGCATGTGCCGTTCATTCATTCAAACACAGAAACGCGCGAGCTGGAGTAAACAACAGCATGTGCCGTTCATTCATTCAAACACAGAAACGCGCGAGCTGGAGTAAACAACAGCATGTGCCGTTCATTCATTCAAACACAGAAACGCGCGAGCTGGAGTTACAACAGCATGTGCCGTTCATTCATCAAACACAGAAACGCGCGAGCTGGCGTTACAACAGCATGTGCCGTTCATTCATCAAACACAGAAACGCGCTAGCTGGAGTAAACAACAGCATGTGCCGTTCATTCATTCAAACACAGAAACGCGCGAGCTGGCGTTACAACAGCAGGGGCCTGTTTCAGAAAGGAGGTTAAGTGAAAACTCTGAGTATGTTAACCCTGAAATGAGGGTAACTCTGGATTTTCCGTTTCAGAATGGGAGGTATATCAAACCAGAGAAAGCAGAGTAAGTCAAGCCCGTTTCTGAAAGAGAGGTAACTTATACTCAGAGTCAGTTACCATGGCAACTTACTCTGTGAACCTAACCTGGTCGGGGAGCAGGTTTTCTTCGGTAAACCCAGAGTTTCTTGCGGTCTCCTCCCCTTTTTTAAAGAGGAAGCGGTGTTTAAACACTTCATTCATTCTTTCTGTACATTTATTTATTGCTGTTTTTTCCGCTGTTTTAAAAAAGAAATTAATAAGATGAAGAATATTTAACGTTAACTGACTGGCAACTGAAAATACAGTACATTAGAGTTACATCATGTAGTTCTAAACAAATTCTACAGAATTAAACTGTGGCATTTACTGAAAATCACTTGGGGGATAAGAATGTCCTTTTATACTTAGATATAAACTTCGATTCTATAGGCTACGCCACATACAAATGTGAATGTGTAGATTGTCTGATGTGTAGACACATAATATTAACATTACCCTGTAGGCCTCTCTGTGGCGCAGAAACTGTTTCTTCATCCCCATCATCCTGTGAAGATGAGCATTTGTACACTTTATTACACTATTTGTCATCATTTCTGGTGTATTGAGTAAGCAACTTACAACTGTCTGGGGTTCTGTTGGGACATGAGGCTCCAAAAGACAGATATTAGTCTCCAGATAGATATTAGTCCCAATAGATATCAGAATCTATTGGGAGTGGGACCAACGAAAAACCCAACCCAAAGTAAAATAAATGGAAATATCAAAAATACCCTATAAAACCCTAATAATGTAATATGTCAAATGTTTGTAAAGTCATGATTGAATTATGTTTTTATATATTTTTTATTTTCAGCTGCTGCCACATTATTTTAATGCCTGCAGGATTGCACCTAGCCTTCATGAAAATTAAAATAGGTTGAATAACTGTTCTTCCAGTTTCACCTCTGATATTATAACAGTTACTCTAAAATAGTTATTTATTACTACCTACAAATGACATCTTCAACAGTGTAATTAGATTAATGTAATAATTACTATCTTTAGAAAGTATTGGTCTACTTATTATTAATTACTAAGTCCCATATCAACCTCAACCACTTGAACAATACAATGAGGAGAGACAAGAAACTGCACTTTTAATGCTTTCAAAATGAACAATATACAGATGGTACTCAACCAGAATGAGACTTTTACCGCCGCCGTTCCCGCGGCGGTAAAATTGCGGGGGTGTATTTGCTGCCTTTGACCGCTAAGAGGCGCTACAATCGCAGACTTTGAAAAGTGTCAGTTTATTCTCTCTATTGCGTAATCTGCCGCCGCGCTGCGGCTCATTGAGAGTGATTGAAATGTGGTAAAACAGATCAATTCAAGTTAAACATGTAGTTAAATGAATTCATATAATCACAAGACTGAAATTAAATGTAGGCCTAATACATTTAATAAATAATGAAAACATTTCAACACAAAACATTGCAATAGAAAAATATTAGGCTACATCAATGAGGCTTTGCAAGAGCGACGTCTTATCAGCGTACCGACGGTAGCGCAGTGGACAACGCAACGGCACTAGCTTCACGGAGCTTCAAGCGATGAGATCGAATCTCACTAGCTTTTGCTGACAGCGTTAAATGTTTTAGCATTCTTGATGCTTAGATAGGTAACTGTTTATTGAAGTCAAGCGTTTTGTTTAATTATCAATGGCACATTACAACATAAATTTGCTACTTTCCAGTAGAGCCGCTGCACAGACGACAAAACTGATGAAGGAAGATTGTCAGCCGATCGCGTCAGAAAATGAAAATGGAAGCTATCTTTAATCTGCTAAATTATTGTTTTGTGAATCATCCACGAAATTGAGATGACTGACAATTGATACCCGTCATAGCAAAGGAAGAAAATTTTTAAAAACAGATCCTGGACATTTCAAGGTTTAAATAAAGTGTCGGGGGCAGTTTATTTATTTAAAACAGGGTTGCATCGAGTTAGAGTTTATTAAGTAAGAAACAGAATCTTATTCTTGCAACATTTTAAATCTGTATTGCCAAAGAAATTGCAGCTAAATAAACAATTAAAACAGTAAGCTAGTCTACAAAACGAAAATAGTTCAAAGCAACATAAATTAAGATTTTCTTTGCTTCTCTCTCGCGCTGGATCTCTTTTATTTTAGTTTATGTCTCCCTGCACTGCGCGCGCCGGGTCTCTCTCTACATTAAACAAGATTTCAGGGTAAAACCCCATTATACAGCTGATAATACTGATGTCGGTGTGTGTCATCCAGACAAATCACGAAAAAAAAAACTGTAACATGATTGAGTCTTGCTTCAAACAGATGGTTGAATTCACCTTACAATAAAACGAGGTGGATCGCGAATAAGCGCTCTGTATCTGCTGCTCACTCGCATTCGTTTAGTTGGCAAGAACGCGTTTCGTCGATAGTTTATGTTTAGATAATGCCAGATTGTTGACAAACACACTGCTCAAACATGTTAAAATTCTACAAAACCAGTTGAAACAAATGGATTGAACACTTCAACTGAAAGTGTGTGTGAAACCCCTTTAAATACAATAGCCTACATAAAACTACAATATTTATAATTTAAGGGCCTACATTTGGACACATCGAGAGATTTATCTTTAAAAGTATTTTGCCTTTGCCTGGTCATCAGACTCACTCTGCATATGAAAGACAGAACATTAACACCTCCTGAACCCCCAACCCCCCACAGGCGATCTGAGTCTGTGACCGACTTAAGACAAAGAGAAGTCGCAATTCACACTAGACATTAGCATTAGGCTAGTAAAGTGTTGATAATGAAATAAAATTATTTAGGCTACATGTAGGCTAATAGGCTAATATTTCTGTCATAAAAGTTTATTAATAAACATTTAATTATTTCAATAATTGAAGAAATAAAACGCTACCTCGGTTTGGGCAGCTTTTTCCAAGCAAGCCTAAATACAAATGCATGTTCATTTGTTCAAACGCATGTTCATTTGTTGTCATGAATACAATGTTCAACTCAATGTTAAATTCCACGGGGATCTTTGGATCCTTACAACCAGGGTGCGCGATTTGTGAATTATCTATTATTATTTTTTTTATAGCCTATAAATCTCGAACCACAGTGCTTTGTGCTGCTGCTAAACTAAATAACATTTATATAATATTTATGAACTTAAATGAAACAATATCGCAACATTTCGACAAATAAATTATCTGATCTATTTTTACAATTTAATTCAGTGTGATTTAGCCTAGAGACTTTTAATTATAGCGAGATTTTCACCCTTGTCCGGTCATCATTGGGAAGCGCTCACAGCTTTTGAATAGATCTGCACCTCTCGGTTTCATACGGATTACCTAATCAGATAACATTTATTAAATATTTAGACATTAGACATAGCCGATTTCTTATCGTGACTGAGCGGAGGAAAGTGGCTTTCGGTTCATTTTTGTGACGCGCAGTTCCCGGAGACATGCAGAGACGACAGATAAACTTTTGAATAAAACATTGAATATGAATAGCTACAAGTTTACAGTTTTGACCGATGTAGGCTAGGCTACTCTACTCTGATCTGTATGACTAAAAAACCACGGAGTAGCCTAAAGGGCCTAAGTTATTTTAGCTGTCTGTTATGAGAAAAATAAATCCAAATGAACGCGCAGCCGCGTCTGCCGAACACTAATTCAACATGCCAGAATAAAACCCGACTTTAGAACAATGGATAACGCCACTCGGCGTGGTGTGCCAAAATACTTAATTATAAACTTCAATATTTCATTCAAAACAATCTCAAAAAGCTTTGTGACATTTTGAAAGCCGTGCATGCATTAAGGCACTGGAACCATGAACTGAAACTGGTTCTGAATTTATTGTTTGTCGTTTAAACGTGCCTGTTGCATATCTTTATTTTATATATTTTAAATGGTCTATTGGTGGAGTAATTTATAGCATTGGTTACTGTGGAGGGAGGGGGAATTAAAATAATTCAGCAGAAGCAGGGATGTTTAGACCAGAAGGAAATCCCCGTCCCCCCTGGCAAATCGCACCTTATTAAAACCATGTTTTACAAACTCTATATGAACAAAAAAAAAGGCTATCCTGTATAAAAAAAATGTTTTGTTTGTTTGATTGTCTGCATTAATAATAGGCTATGAAATGCATTAATAGGCTAATATAAAATGTACAATAATCTATGTTTGTTCGGGATTCGAACCCGTGTCATCCATATGACCGATACGTAAGTTCTGCCACTCGGCCATGAATAAACTCATTTAAAAATGCCCGGTTTATCCAATCTCTTCCAGAAAAGCGCTCATCATTCGTCTCATTCCTCAGTTGAGTAGTAAACAAATAATCAGCTTCTTTGCACCTAATTTATTTTTGTTCGTTATTTTTGTTATTATTATTATTTTATCACGCTGCTCCCAACGGGCAATAGGCTTATGTCGCCCACCGACGTCTAGGTTACAATATGAAATAAAGGCTATATTGTTCTCGTCTCTATTTTAAAATTATGATTCTATTTTTCTGTCCTAAAACAATGTTCTATAGTAGCCTATTTCATCTGTTAATTGACATTAACCCCGCTTACATTTCAAAATACGGCAATAGCGGCTGTTTTGCACAATGTCCCTCTGCGCCACCTGGCGGTCATTTCGCGAATGACTTTGAAATGCGACTGGATTATTTTTACCGCGGTAGTTTCGCCGCGGTGCCTGTCGCGGCGGTAATAGGCATTCTGGTTGAGTACCATCTGTACAATTGCATGAATTATTCTTGAATTGACCAAAGTGTGTAGAGGGAGAAGGTTACATTCAAAATATACCTTTTAAAAATGTATGTTAAATCCACTGTTGTTTTATACAGAATTGTTCTATAGTCTATGCAGTAGCCTATTTATTTATTTTTATTTATTTATTTATTTATTTATTTGAGGATTAATCATTCTATTCAAAAAGGAGAGGGCTGAAGCTATAGCTTATAAGCACCCACCCCCAGAATTAATACATTAAAAGAAAAAAATGTTCCTTCCACAATAGTACATAGTGCAAAAGCAACAAGACAGCACCACAAGGACAACATCAATAAACCATACAACAATAGTACAAGGGAACTTAGAGCAAAACAAACAAACAAACAAACACAAAGACATCAATAAACAGTACCACAATAGTACAAGGGAACATAGAGCAAAAGCACAAAAAACACACAGACAACAACAATAAATAGTACTACCATAATGCCAGGGAACTTATGCAAAAGTAACAAAACATCACTAGGACAATATCAAAAAATAGTCCTACAATAGTACCATCAATAAATAGTACTACAATAGAACCATGGAACATAGTGCAAAAGCAACAAAACAATCACAAGTACAACATCAATAAATAATGTTGTATTTATCTTAAAAGCTCTTTGTAACAGTAGTACCAGGAACATAATGCAAAGCAACTAAACATCCACAATGGCAACATCAATAAGAAAACAAAACAACCAAAGATAATTATGTACACTAGCAATAATGATTGCACCTAATAATAATTCATTTCTTCTTCTCTATATTTTTCAAATATCTTTATTTTGTATTTATATTTGAAATGATTGATGTTTGAACATCGTTTTATCTCTATCTCTAAATTATTCCACAATTGAACCCCCTTAACTGTAGGACTAAAACTTTTCAAAGTTGTACTGTGTTTCTGCGTCCTAAAGTTTAATTCATCACCTAACTCATAACCACCAGTGCGGTCTTGGAACCTTTTTGTATTTTACTTGGTAACAATTTGTGCCTAGCTTTGCATAGCATTTGTAATAATTGGTACTCGACAATGTCCTGAAACTTCATAATTTAATGTAATTACATTTACATTTTAATGTAATTGCATACATTTAATGTAATTACATCATATTTTATTTTAAATTACAGAAGAATTAAGAGTAATCCCTTTAATTAAATTACAATATTTAGATTAATTGGTAATTAATTACACCCAACACTGTATAACAGTAATTCCTCTTTGTGTCTGGCGCTGTTGCCATGGTGACTCATAATATCTGCGCTCCATTGATAATGGCTTTTTATAGTTGTGGTGCACGCGCTTAACTCAGAGTCAGTCAACTTAGAGTTGATTGAACTAACTAATTTCAGCTGATCTGTAACCGAAAACTCAGAGTTTCCCATCTCAGGGTAAGTCAACTCAGAGTTCAAGTTTTAACTCAGAGTTGGTTGAACCTCCTTATTGAAACAGGCCCCAGGTGCCATTCATTCATCAAACACAGAAACGCGCGAGCTGGAGTAAACAACAGCATGTGCCGTTCATTCAAACACAGAAACGCGCGAGCTGGCGTTACAACAGCATGTGCCGTTCATTCATCAAACACAGAAACGCGCTAGCTGGAGTAAACAACAGCATGTGCCGTTCATTCATCAAACACAGAAACGCACTAGCTGGAGTAAACAACAGCATGTGCCGTTCATTCATCAAACACAGAAACGCGCTAGCTGGAGTAAACAACAGCATGTGCCGTTCATTCATTCAAACACAGAAACGCGATTCAAATTTAAACAGTCTTTTGCGGTTTACAGACACCATTTCATATCGCGATTAGAACAAAGCACTTACTGATGATCTGCAGCTGGACCCGTTGTTCGGCTACTCCTCCAGCACGTTTGAGGTAAAATTTCCAGGATTATCACGATATTATTATTCCTCACAGCGAGCGTGTTTTCCAGCTGTTGTGGGCGTTGACTGGTTTGCATGTGTTGCTTCAGATTAGAATTTGAATAGCGCGCGCGCTGTCGATGGGCGTGTCACATTAGCAGAGTAATGAGCTGGCAGAAAGATAATGAGGACGGCTGATCTCTTGCTCTTTATATATAGATTACATAAACAGAGAATATTTCTTTTAGTTTTGAATTAGATAATTTAAAACTACACACTTAAATGATTATAGAGATATATAGCTCATGTCTGAGTGAATAGTATTCACTGAGTTTTATTTGAGTTTAGAGACGTGCTTTAGAAAAAAAGTTCACGGAGACGGAGAGGCAGAAAGCACTCCCTGTTTACTTTCTTTATTTTACAAAAGCACAATGTTTTATTTCGATTGTAAGTGGACACATAAAAAAGTAGACATTTAACAGCTTATTTTTTCATATTTCTTAGCAGCAAAATAGACCTAAAATACTCAGTCAGTTTTGGTCATACAGCCTTATGTGAAAAAAAACGCGCAAATCACGCCGGCGTGATTGCCGACCCCAGGGGGTTAACGTGAAAAACGCTTAATGTGGCTTACTGTACGAAGACAGTGATATTAAAGGACCAAACTCAGTACACATCATATTAATAAACCATACTATGTATAAAAAATCAGACGAGCCCAGAATATGAACGCAACGCGTTTAATTACGCGTTAAGCATTTCCTTATAGAGCAATTGTTCTTGCACTATTAGAGTAATAACAATAACAATTGTAGATATATAATAATTACATATAATAATTATATTATATACGGATAAATAAAATTATAACTATAATAATTATAACATTTTTTTTAAACATTTGTCTTACATTTTTTAAGTTTTATATATTTAACAAAAACATTTTAAGTGTGTGTGTGTGTGTGTTTTTTGTTTTTGTTTATTAGTACTTTGCATTTTAAGATTTTCTCATTCTATTTTTTTCTAAACTTTTGCACCAAATGTTTCTTTCTATTTTAATAAATGGCTTTGATTATAAAATTTGTCTCCTATGTTGTAAGCACATAGAACCTCTTGAATGATTATGAAATATGACCCAGTGATATTGCATATTTAGATAAATAAGATAATATAATATGTATTAATATAAATAATATGTGCAGCCTATCTGTCCAGGTGGACAATAAGTCTGTCGAATAAGTTACAGGCTCTGAACTTTCCAGTCCAAATATCTAAAGTCTTAAATCAAAAAGCATTTACTGGATGACTAAAATGACATAAGATATTATGTCTTGTTTTTTTTTTATTATTATTTTTTTACTTTGTGTTCTTTGTTCAAAAAAAAAAAAAAAGTTATCATGGGTGTTACAATATTACACATTATCACAAAATATTTCCAACATCTTGATATACAATCATACTTTCCTCAACGGCTTAGATACATAATCCATTTTTCCCCAAAACGTTTTACATTTGTCAAGTTTGAGCCTTAATATAAATGTAAGTCTCTCCATACTGTATATTTCGTTTACGATCCCTAGCCATTGATCCTTAGTTGGAGGGTCAACCTGCATCCATTTACGGGTTATTGCTTTCCTACTGCTTGCTAACAATATTTTGAATAGGTATTTATCCTTGTCTAAAACATTTCCTGGTATTTTACCTAAATATAATGTTGTGAACGAAAAATCAACCTCTACCCCCATTATTTTCCCAATCTCTGCCACTACTCTTTGTCATCAGGGATGGAGAAGGGGGAGGAAAAGGCCTTCACTTTTTCTCCCTGCGCTTTTGTATGGCCCTCTTCACCTTTGCATTCACCGACTTCTGGAAGGCTATTTTTTCAAACCTGCTTAACCTTAAGTGGTAAAATTTTGCGTTTTCTTAAGTTTCATCTTAATTGATGACCTCAAAGGGGAAATTAAAACATAAGGGTTTTTCACGGGGACTGTTGAATCTCTCTGGCCTTCTCCGCTGCTCCCTGGTGCATCAACCTCCTTGTTTCCTTCCAAAGAAAATACACAGTGAAGGATTATTCATTATTGTGCCAATAAATACAGCATAATCAGTACATTCACAGGATATCTATTTACCTGGCTGGTCTCGGGACTTGTCTCAGGAGTGGTGCCGTCAGATGTTTCTTCCAAGACATCTTCCGATGCTCTCGCCCTCTTCCTGGGTTTGTCCATCTTACGGCGATGGCGTACTCGCTTGAGGCCCACTCCAGTATTGTCTTCCCCTTTCAGCGCAGCCTCAAAAAGCTGCCGGTGTTCCAGGGCCTGCTTAGCAGACAAGTTTGTGACATAAAATTTGTCTGCCGTCTGAGTGTCGTGACGCATGAATTGTGTTATTTTTAGGGCTGGGAATCGATTAAAAAAAATTAACTAATTAATTGCACATTTTCTGTAATTAATTGCAATTAATTGCGTTTCCCCCAAGCTTGTAATCATCAATATTTAAACTTAGAATCACCTAATTAAACAACACAGGAAAAAAAAAAAGGAACAGAAAATAGCCCTATATTAAAATATTAAACATCAATATATCAATATATTATTCTTTTTCAATAATCAACATAATAAAAATAATAACCTGTTAAATTGATTATTATTTTAATAATTATCAAAACAAAATATAGTCCTACAAAGCTATTATTACCAGAGCATGTGATCAGAGCAGGTCATTTTACCATTGTTGTGACTATACCAGCTGAGCTCAGCAAACAGAAGTCTACAGAGAAATTTCACGTCATTTGAGTGGACTTTACTTTTCAAGTGCTTGGTACATGATTGAAGCCTTTGGGCCATTAACGACAGAGCCGCCGACACACACACACACACGGAACGGAGAGAGCGCCGCTGCTGGGCCGTTAACGACAGAGCGCGCCAACACACACGCGCGCGCGGAGCACAGAACGCGACGCACATACTGAGCGGAAAAGACCCGCTCATGAAACCTGCGCGAGAATGAAACCTGATCGCCGAACACGGAGGGGCGGCATATTTCAGCCTGTTTAATAGCAGACGCAGCAGGAAATCATTAAAACGAGGAAAAAAAAAGGTGCTGCGTTATTTTTTTTTAACGCGTTAAACATTTCAAATTAATCGCAAAAATTAACGCGTTAATTCCCCCAGCCCTAGTTATTTTATTTCTGTCCGTTTCGGAATGAGTAAATTTGGCCTAGAAATGGAGAGAAAGAAGTAGAAAACAAAAGCAGTTTTAGGAGACAACACCTAACTGAATGTCTCTGAAATAGGAACCCCCAAAACGAGAGAAAACACTTACATGGCTGGCGATGTTCTTAGGTCTGTGAAGTTGGGATTTCCTTCTAGGCACATCGACTTCCAACCGCTGTGGAAATACGTGACCAGCTTTTTGCAGACATTGGTAGTTGATGTAAAGAAGAAGTATTTTGCTGCACTGCCACCAGGAAGTTTTTGTCTTATTTTGAGGAAGCGCTGCATCCAGTCGTATTCCTCCCTGGTGACAGCAATCTAAGCCGGGCCAAATATCTGATTCGTCTTATATTGCAGGATCTGTTGACACACACAGAAGAAAAAAAAACCCCAGGGCAAATCAGAACAGAGATCAAACAATTTGAGGTCACCTGATGCCTAAAAAAGAAAGTAATACACTCACGTTGATGAGGAATACATTTTCCGTAGAGCATTCCTGGGCCTCCTCAACCTCCCTGATGGTCATGTTTTGGTAGACCCCCCCCTCGGTGACCATACAGGGCTGCCAGGTAGGCAGACATATGGCCATAAAATTCCCACTGATGGGCTGTGCTGGCAACATCACTTTCCTGGAGGGCTATAAACAACACAGACCACAATCTCAGTGTTCATGTTGCACATTTCTTATGCATTTTACAATATGTCAGTACAATGACTTAAATGGGTGAAAAAAACGTACTCAATATTTCGGGGATGGCCTGCTTGGCCTGGCTCAGACAGTTCAATATGGTTGCTTTGCTAAGCACCTTCTGTTCTTTTGCAGTCTTTAACGCAGTCCGGTGCATGGCAACCTTTCTTTTTAGGGACTTTTTTCCTCTGAAAGGAGCGGACAGCGGTTATCAGTTCACAAATTGAATTGTCCTTGCCCTGTAACCTCAAATTCAGTTCATTCAGATGTGAAGTGATATCAACCAAAAAGGCCACATTATCCATCTGTTTCTCATTTTCTAAAAAGAGAGTAAACTGTGTTGCCTTCTGACTTCTTAGCTCTGCCATAAAAGATGCTAATTCCCTCCTGATGGACCAAAGGCGTGCTAACACCTTGCCTTTGCTGAGCCATCTCACATTGTTGTGCAGCAAAAGATCATCAGCATTGGCATCAACTTCTCTTGAGGAATTCCCTAAGCATGTGATGCTGGTAGGAAGAGGATGCCCTGAAAAAATTTATAATTTTAATCATTGTATTCATCACATCAGCATACTCATCTGACCTCGAGGCACAGAGAACAGAATGATGCAATGGTAAGCTATTAGCTCAGGATTGTCCTCTTTCAGTCTTGCTACAGCTCCTTTCTCTCTCCCTATCATAGCAGGGGCTCCATCTGTGGTTATTGAAACCACTTGTTTTGGCTCTATTCCTCTTTTTGTTAACATCTCCTTAATGGCCAGGTAGATGTCTTCTCCTCTTGTACTGGTCTGAAGGGGTGTGACACCTAACAGGTCTTCACAGAATGCTTTCTGGTCTGTGTTGAAAAACCTGGCATACACTAACAGCTGAGCATTGTCACACATGTCAGTGGACTCATCCACAGCTAAGCCTACACATGATGACTTATGCATGGCTTCATCTAGCTGGGTTAGCACATCCTGAGTCAATATTTCACTTTTCTTTGAGGCAGATGATGCTGACATGGGTATTTGCTTTATTTTATCACAAAGCTCTTGTTTTTGTTTTCCCTCAAGTAGTGTTTCAGCTACTGCACTCATGCATTCTTTGAAAACCCCTCCATCAGTAAATGGCTTTTTGTGCCAAAATCCAAGCAACTCCGAGGGAACACTCATGAGCACGTTGTTGGGCAGTAAATGTGTGGCTCAGGAAACTGGTGGACTGGTCATATTGGGCTCTGAGACTACTTCTCATTGGTTCACCTCAAACTACATCCCGTGTCTGTGTTGAAAATGTCAATATTGCTGGAGTTCTAGTTCAACCTTCCACCACCGTCAAAAACCTGGGTATAATCTTTGATTCCTCTCTTTCCTTCCTTCCTCACATCTCCTCGCTCACTAAGTCTGCCGCCTTCCACCTTCGCAATATTGCACGCTTACGTCCTTTTCTTAACATCAGTGATGCTGAGACCCTAGTTCACGCTTTCATCAGTTCACGGCTTGACTACTGCAATTCACTTTTCTATGGCTTACCCAATTCATCATTAAATAAAATTCAATATATCCAGAACTCTGCCGCCAGAGTCCTCACTCACTCAAGGAAATCTTCCCACATTACTCCAATTTTACGCAGTCTACATTGGTTACCCATTCGCTATCGCATTCAGTACAAGATATTCCTTATTACATTTAAGCACTCCATGGTCTTGCCCCCAACTATATTTCTGATCTCATCCATACATACTCCCCTGTTTGCACACTTAGATCTTCGGATACCGGTCTGTTGATGATCCCACGGCACAAACTAGCATCGTTTGGTGGTAGAGCATTTTGCACCGCTGCCCCAACTCTCTGGAATTCCATTCCTCAACATATCCGTAATCTCTCATCACTACATGACTTCAAAACCCACATTAAAACATATCTTTTTGTCACTTGTTTCCCCGACCCCTGATCTATGTTCTGCTTCTATATGTATCTTCATCATTTCTATGTCATGTTTTTATGTCATGTTTCTATGTCATGTGTTTTGTAATTTATTGTAAAGCGACCTTGAGTCTTTAGAAAGGCGCTATATAAAATAAACTTATTATTAGGGGCCATGCCCGTAGGCCAAGGCACCTATTGTATCCGTTAGTTTTCTTATTATTATTCTTCCTCCTCTGTAAGTCTATGGCAGCCCTATGAACCGTACATAGGAAGATTATGAAATTTGGCACAGTTATAGATATGACCATGAATAGTAATTGGACCCAATTTGGAGTCTGTTGGACACACTCTATAGCGCCACCACCAGTTCAAAAATTCAACATTGAAATGGCTGTAACTTTTGAACCATTTGATCCACAAAAATTAGACACAGTACACCTGATTGCTCTCATCATACTAATCTGAACCAATATAATACATTAAGACCACGCCCATTACAGTAGCAGCCACTTTGAAAAGTACAGTAATCAGTCTGATCGCTACTTCTCATTCAAAATTGATCCAAATTGGTCCACATTTTGCTCAAATGATCTTTGGACTGAGTTGCATAAAAGTACTGTGCCCGATTTTTTTTATTCGTCATTGTTCAAAAGTTATGACGTCACAAAGTTAATGAGGTCGACCCAAAATTGGTTCAGAGGCTGTATCTCGGCCAAACTTTAATGCATTGAAATGAAAATTGGTATGCTTCATCGGAAGCTTGATCTGAGGGTCCATGCCAAAGTTGGAAACAGTGCCACCTACTGGTCATGAGATACGGAAAATGGCTATTTTGGCCAATAACTCGTGAACGGATTGTCAGAAAATTATAAACTTGATGTCAATCGATTCCGTGGATCATGCCAAATCTGTAGATATATATTTTTCCATGGTGGGCGGTACCATGTGTCCGCCATTTTGAATTTTGTCGTATTTTGCAATATCTTTTAAACTACTTGAATTTTTTTCACCAAATTTGGTATGGATCATCATTAGCATGACCTGAAGGTACCTGATCTGTTTTATCACAGCGCCACCTAGTGTTCCAGAGATATAATGTTTTTTTTTCAAAAACGCTTATAACTTTTGCAAACATTGCTTGAAATTTGATTTGCCATTATATTCCTTGGCTTATGCCGATTCCAACGATGTCTCATTTGTCATTTTCCAACAATGTGACTGGCCGCCATATTGGAACCAATGTAAAACAGTTATTTTGCTACTTCTCTTTCAAAATTGTCCAAAATTTGCTCACATGATCTTTGGACAAAGCCGCACAGAAGTACTGTCCCCGATTTTTCATATTCATCTCTGTTCAAAAGTTATGATGTCACAAAGTTAACGAGGATGACCGTAAATTGGTTCAGAGGCTGTAACTTGTAAACAATTGAAGTGAAAATTATAAAATTGGTGTCTATCGACTCCTTGCATCATGACGAATCCGTGGATATATAATTTGTACCATGTACCAAGTCATAAGTGATTAGCTACATTAGCATTAAGCTAGCTTAGCATGCTAATCTTGTTAACTTGCTTTCGTGTGCTAATTCTTACACTGAAACCTCTCTGCAGCTTCCTAAACCAGCATCCTCCGAGTGGCGCAAGCTGCTAAACCATGTGCTATGAATCCCGAACCATTCTGGTCGTGGGTACAAATCCCTCTTGGGGTGACTTTGTCAAATTGTATATTATGTGATGTCTATTCCTGTGTTGTTCTAATCTTTTGCTCTTATGGCTCCGCACTGCTCTTTGTGCTTAAATGCTTGCTGCACTGCTGTGCTTACAGTACTTGCTGTTCTTGATGTACATTAACATGTACATTAAATGTCATATTTATGCTCTTACGGCTCCGCACTGCTCTTGGTGCTTAAATGCTTGCTGCACTGCTGTGCTTACAGTACTTGCTGTGCATGATTATGATTATGTAAAATTGTGTATGATATTGTGTCTATTCCTTTATTGTTCTAATATTTTGCTCTTCTGGCTCTGCATTGCGCTAAAGCAGCTTGTTTTGATTTCATCCTATCTGTACTTCTGAACCTATATCTTCTTTATGTACATTCTATTTCTGCTCTTCTGGTTCTCTGCTCTAGGTGCTTAAATGCTTGCTGCACTGCTGTGCTTGATGTACATTTACATGTCATTTTACAATATATACACATTCCTGTACAATACATTTACATATAATCATTGTACTAATCATTCTTCCTCTTAGATTAGAAATAAGTATGTGTTAATTCCCATGTTCACTTTGGTTCATTTTGAGATTATTTTCACCTTTGCTTCTGAACCAGCTTTTTTTTTACATGTAAATTAAATGTCTGCCGTTTTTGTTTTGCTTAAGTGTAAGCTGTTAAATAATGTGCCATACACTCAAATCATTTTGTTACAGTGTCTTTCTGAGAAGTAACTCAAGAATATAATATGTGGCACATTCATATATTCACAATTGATTAAAGGAATTTTGGCATCATGGTAAAAACAGTATAATAAAAATTTTAACCAATGTTGCAACTAGGTGAGTAACAGTCACATCACCAAGAGATTGTGAGTTAGAGTCCTGTGTATGACAACTTTATAAAATTGTTCCTTTATAATCCAGGAAAAAATTTGTGATTAGAAACATTAGACTTCAGGTGAGATTCAACAGAACGAACAGAGTATCCAGAACGTTTTGTGATCAAACAGGATTGCTAAAGCGGTCCTTGAATTTCTGCTATTCTTGCAATAGCAGTTTTCTTCATGGGTTCATTTTCATGTCAATTTCTTTGCATTGTGCATTGTGTGTAATGAGCTAGAGAGCAGAGCTAATTATTTCTGTCTGTTCCAAAAGATCACTGACAATCATACTTTATAAAGTATATAATAAATATATATTTTTTTAAATCACACAATAGCATATTTACCATTTAGGTTAGACAACATTTTAACTGTTGTCCTGAAGACAGTCACTTACAAGAAGTCAAAACAATAAAAAACACTCTTGAATAATAGCCTACTACAAATTAAATGAAAATTATGTAAATGCCATTTGCCTTTTTGTCAGAAGTGGACATTGCAATTTATAAATATATTAATTATATTGTTAGTTGATGCAATGAATGATAGATAGATATTTTTTTATTAACTACTAAAATGTACATAATAATGTCAACTTACCTTTCTTTGTGAAGTTTTCCATTGTTTTTAGATGTTTTCTTGTAATCCTATTAACTTAATTGGGATTTATTAAGACAACTGTAGGAATGCAGCAGGCAGTCTTTTTGGATGCTTTCTATACTGTTTGGAACCATGCAGTGTTGTTTGGATGGCTTGGACTAGGGCAGAAATTAGATTAAAAAAAAAAACATCTTTCAGCCAAAAAAACAAAAAACCTTGTCTTAAACAGATCAAGAATAATCAGAAACACAAATTGAACAATTTAAATGCATAAACTACACAAACCTTGACTGGATGTAGCTTTGGAACTCCAGAAAGATCAATAATTATGGAAGGTGTAGGGTGGTGGCCGATGAACAATGGATGGAATGGTCAGGACTCTATGGAACTTGGAATCTCAAGATGTGTTACATGGTATGGACAATAATAGAATAGTGTTACGGCCCGTTTTTGAGGACGGGCCTGACGTGAACTTTAGTTGGTAATAAAAGTTAGGAAACCAGCGCCAGCCGACAGATCACCAAAAACAAAGTTTCAAATGATACAAAAGTATAATTTATTTATAGTGAAAAGATTATTAAATTAAGGAGCAATGGCTTCAGGGTGCCCCAAGGCCAAAATAACAAACAAAATAGACTTACAAATAAACATAGATAAATTACCTGATCAAGGAATAAATACAATTACAAAGAACTTCCCTAACTCCCTAAAAATAAACAAATCGCAAACAATGTCAACATAAATGGCAGGACACCCCTACGCTCCTAAACCATAAGCCAGAAGAAACGAATTAAATCATTACAAACAAGCAAACATAATCAACTGAAGAGTTTTGGGATCTGCCGACGGGAGGAGGAATCTGGAGCTCTTCACGCCATCAGGCCAACGCCAGAATGAGCTCCCAGTCTTCGTTTTGCACAGCCCTTTTATAGCGCCATCAATGGATCCACCAATCAGACTCCTCCAACAGCAGCCAATCCCTGCACACACATACAAAAAAAAAAAAACTACACAAAAACATATACCGAGGATCGTAACAATAGACATTGTAGTTATATACATAAATCATACAGATTAGGGCTGTGTGATATTGAAGAAAAATGCAATGTGACAACTCATTAATGCGATATTCGATATGATAATGCTTAAAGTGTGTAATAAACTCAAAATGTTTAATAAAATTATATAAACTACATACGCATTTCACATTATTTTAGTAACAAAAAACATCCCTTTAACTTCTGAACAGCAATGTTTAAGTTTATCCTCCATTAGGGTTATTAAAAAGAAACTGAATAATCGCATGTAAAAATAAAACACTGCTTCGTTCCCTTTCAAGGGAACTCGAGCTGCGTTGAGACGCGGTGGGAACGCCTTGCGTGATTGCGTCGTGAAGCACATCTAAAATCAGTCCAATGGAAACGGGAGACGTCATGGGCGGGTGACGTCACCGACCAGGAAGCTATAAAGCACTCCCGCGATCAGAGAACACTAGCTTTGTTGCCTTCAGCAAGCGCTCTCTGTCTGTCCATGTCTATTTATTGTTGTCTGTCTCAGTATCTAGATATATATTATGAAGAAACAAGAATTCAAAACGTTGTGTTGTTCCCTACCCTCGTGTTATCTCGGTTGGGGACGCGCATCAGCTTTGCGTTGCTTGTTTGGGAGTAGAGCATACCCAGTCAGTTCTCGAGGGGGCTGACTGAGTTGCGAGAGGTTGTCTGTTAATCACCTCGCTCCCGCCGGGCGTTCTTCGAGGAGGACGATTCGGTGCGCGCTTCCCGAGGCGCGAGTCCCGCTGCTGCCGAGGCACAGCGGCGACGCGCATCTTGGGGAGCGCAAATGGATCTAACAGCGAGGTTTGAGACGGGCGCGCCCTATCTCTGCCTTCTCGTGTTAAATCCAGTGGCTTATCTCGGGGAGAAGCACGCGCTGCGTTTTCTTTTCCCCGCGATGAGACTCTCGTGCTGCGATCTCCAGTTCCGAGGAATTGGTGATCGTTAGTGTTTAAAAACAATATATGTGTATAGCCTATATATATATATATATATATATATATATATGAATAAAGCAGATGTGTGTGAGTTTTCAATGAATAAATAAATAAGTCAGCTCATAACTCTGTTGTATAAAGAGGAGCTTATAAAAGGTTTTATTTTGTGCTGATTGCCAAGTTAAATGTTTTCTGGCCAACTGAACATTATGAGAGTGAGAATATAATTAAATCTCTATATCTCAGCCTCCTCGTCGGGGATTGCCGTTTTTTCCTATCTCTACACTGAGGAGTTGAGATCGTGGAATAAACCGGTTTCTATTTTATGTGTTTATCCCCAAAACTTCTACTAAAGTAATGTTTTGAGTATTAAATGTCATAGTATGACAGTGCCTCGGGTTAAAGAGACGCTTACTAGCTATCTCTCTCCCGAGTCGGCGTCATCATCTGCAGGCTTCTGAGGGTGGTCCCCTCCGGGGTAGGGACGGTTTTGAGAAATCGTTTCTCCTCGGCGCCCTCTGGGGTGCGACTCTCTGAGGAGGGTCGCAACGCTGCCAGTTCGGTTCTCCTGCCGGTTCACTGTTTCAGGACACCGAGGTGTCAGCGTCCCCAAACGATCCTCCGAGGAGGGTCGTAGAGCAGTCAGTTCGGTTTCCCGGCCGGTTCGCCGTTTCGGGGCACCGAGGTGCCTGCTCTTTCCAACGATCCTCCGAGGAGGGTCGTTGAAGCTAAGATAGTTAGAGGTAGGCAAGATCTGAGGACTGTCGTTATCTCTAATGAAACTTAGAAGAGAAGTCCTGACGCTTAGGCTATCAGGCTTCTGAGAGTTCCTCCGGGGCAGGAACGGTTTTGAGAAATCGTTTCTCCTCGGCGCCCTCTGGGGTGCGACTCTCTGAGGAGGGTCGCAGCGCTGCCAGTTCGGTTGTTCCCTGCCGGTCCTCCGTTCAGGGCACCGAGGTGTCAGCGTCCCCAAACGATCCTCCGAGGAGGGTCGTAGAGCAGTCAGTTCGGTTTCCCTGCCGGTTCGCCGTTTCAGGGCACCGAGGTGCCTGCTCTTTCCAACGATCCTCCGAGGAGGGTCGTTGGAGCTAAGATAGTTAGAGGTAGGCAAGATCTGAGGACTGTCGTTATCTCTAATAAAACTTAGACAAGAAGTCCTGACGCTGAGGCTATCAGGCTTCTGAAGGTTCCTCCGGGGCAGGGACGGTTTTAAGAAATCGCTTCTCCTCGGCGACCTCTGGGGTGCGACTCTTTGAGGAGGGTCGCAGCGCTGCCAGTTCGGTTGTTCCCTGCCGGTCCTCCGTTCAGGGCACCGAGGTGTCAGCGTCCGCAAACGATCCTCCGAGGAGGGTCGTAGAACGGTCAGTTCGGTTGTTCCCTGCCGGTTCGCCGCTTCAGGGCACTGAAGTGACTGTTCAACCAAATGCAGAGGCCAGTCTCGAGAGACTGGTGCCCTTAGCAGAATTTCTGGCAGCGTGGAAACTACTGCCACATATTTCTCAGTGGGTCCTGCACACTATAGAAAAGGGTTCAGAATTCAGTTCGGTTCTCGTCCGCCCAGATTTCTAGGGGTCCTCCCCACATTGGTGGACCTCGAGCAGGCTCTGGTTATGGAGCAGGAAGTGCTGACACTTTTGCAAAAAGGAGCTATAGAAGGGGTTCCTCCTCCCAGCAGACAGTCGGGGTTTTACAGCCGCTTCTTCATTGTTCCGAATGAGGATGAGGGGTTGCGTCCTATTCTAGACCTGCGTCAATTAAACGGCAGGTTTCAGAATCTCATGTTCATAGTATGCTTACGCTAATATGATTGTGTCACAGATTCAGCCCGAGGACTGGTCTGTCACAATAGACGTGAAGGACGCTTATCTATCCATCCTCATCACAGGAGGTTCCTGAGGTTTGCTTTCGGGGGCGAAGCATACCAATATCGGGTTCTTCCGTGCGGTCTAGGTTTATCACCCCACACCTTTACAATATGCGTGGATGCAGCTCTGGCTCCTCTAAAACTCCAGCGCATTTGCGTATTATACTATCGACGATTGGTTGATCCTAGCTCAATTTGAGCAGATAGCAGTTCGGCATCGAGATGTCGTTCTGTCTCATTTAAGATGTTGGGGTTGCGACTCAACGCCAAGAAGAGTGTGCTCCTCCCAGCTCAGAGGACCACTTTTCCAGGTGTTATAAATGATTCGCCGTAAATGGGGTAAAACTAGGCCAGTCACTCACTGTGGAACAGTTTCAGACTGTTGGGTCTTGTGGCAGCTGCGTCCAACGTAATTACTTTTGGCCTTCTGTACATGAGACCCCTGCAGTGGTGGCTCAGGACCAAGGGGTTTTCTCCGAGGGGAAATCCGTTTTCGCATGATCAAGGTCACGCGGCTATGCCTACGTGCCTCGGTCATGTGAAAGAACCTTGGTTTCTCGCCCAGGCCCAGTGTTGGGGGCTTCTTGTTGACGCTTATGCTATCGACGGATGCTTCCCTCACAAGTGGGGGGTGATCATGAGTGGTCATTCGGCGAAGGGCCTTTGGCAGGACCATCTCCTTTTGGCACATAATTGGCTAGAAGTGATGGCGGTATTCCGAGAATCTCAATACTTCCTGTCAGAACCGAGAGGTCACCATGTGCCTGTCCTTCCGGACAACACACTGATGGTCTCGTATATCAGAGCAGATATCCTGTTGAGGCAGGGGCTGAGGAATGGAGACTTAACCCCGAGGTGGTGGAGCTTCTTTGGGAGAACTTCGGTTAAAACTTTGCCTTTGTGGTTATCCCTGACGCATCCAGCTCTGCTTGGACTGGATGCGATGTATTAGGTGTGGTCGAGGCTACACCTGTACGCATTTCCCGATATCTCTGCTCCCGGGAGTTACCCTCATCTGGAGTCATGGATACTGTGGGCTCGGCCTCTGAGGGGGCCCAGCTCATAGATTCAGGTCTCTCGACTGAGGTCGTGGAGACCTTACTCCAGTCTAGAGCTCCCTCCACGAGAAGACTGAAAATTGAAATGTATACTGTTCTCTGCCTGGTGTGCAGAACACCTGAATCTTGCTATCTGCCCTATGGTACAGTACTTGATTTCTGCAATGTATGTTTCTTTGCTGGGTTATCTCTGAGGAGAGATCCTTATTTCATCTTCTCCGTGGTACATGAGGCTGAGGCCTGCACGTACTTGGATTTGCACCTGGTATGGTGGTAGTCTTTCTTCACCCCAGGCCGGGTTGTATTCCTAGGTCCCTACTCAATTTGCGGGTCAATTGTGCTGCAGGTCTTCTGTCCTCCACCTTAATCAGGAAAAGCTAAAGACAGATATTGAGCAAGCGAGTAGTTGAGGCTATCTCACTTGCTTATGTAGCGGCTGGACAGCCTTCACCTTTGGCTGTCCGGGCCCACTCTACTAGGAGTATGGCTTTAAATTCAGGAGTTTCTCTCCACGACATCTGTAATGCGGCAGGATGTCCTTACCGCATACAGTTGTCTATTTTTTATGACTTGGACCTAGACTCCACTCCAGGGTCTAGGGGGCTTGTTTCTAGTGTGCGCATGGTCTTCATACAGTACAGGCATTTGTCATATGGCGTCGTGGGTATAGGGTTCCCACCGCGTCTCAACGCAGCTCGAGTTCCCTTGAAAGGGAACGTCTCAGGTTACGTATGTAACCCTGGTTCCCTGAGAGGGAACGAGACGCTGCGTTGCTTTGCCATACTCCCTGCATACCTGTGATCATCTTGCTTCAGGCTTTTTCAAAGCTAGTGTTCTCTGATCGCGGGAGTGCTTTATAGCTTCAGGACAATAAGGTGACGCCTGGCACCCGCCCATGACGTCTCCCGTTTCCATTGGACTGATTTTAGATGTGCTTCACGACGCAATCACGCAAGGCGTTCCCACCGCGTCTCAACGCAGCGTCTCGTTCCCTCTCAGGGAACCAGGGTTACATACGTAACCTGAGACGTTTTCACTGTATAAAATAAATCTTTTTTTCGTGACCCCAGTTATTGCAAGCACTTGCAATATGCATATTGTGATATATACATTTGTGATGTTTTGACAATTTCAATACATAGCACAGCCCCTAATATACATATAAGTCATAACATGTATACATAAATCAAACAAATTACCTTACATGACTAAAGCTCTCTTGATAACATGCTACTGGACTTTAAAAAAATAAAGATTCATCCGTTTCAATTTCTGAATGACATGATTTAAAATGAATTATCTAATAAGTTTTCACTTGTGAACTTGAACAAACCTTCATGGACCTCAATCTCAGATTAATTGTAGCATGGTAGGGGCACAGAAAAGAAAAATGCAGTTATACAGTCTTGATTTTGTGTCAAAAATGCCAATTACCTTATTGAAACTAGAACTGCTTCATGGTAACTATAATAAGTTGAAACAATTTCAATTGTGACATTTTCTGCATCTTTAACGTAGACATGGTCTAGTAACGTACCCTTTTCAGTTGTAGGACATTGCACATGTTGACTGTATCCATGGACTTCCATTAGTTTCACAATTGAAGAAGATGTCAAGTTGTCTTCATTGAAGTCTCCCATGATTACCTTCTTTCCTGGATGTTTTTCCAGCTCAGCAATGACATGTAACAGATTTTGTCGAAACACATCAATTTGATATGAATTAGGCCTGTACAGAAGAGCAGCATTCAAGTTGACATGTGGAACTGAGATGTACAAACATTTCAAATTACAAGGTTCTGGAATAAGGACTTTAAAATACATGTTTTCACAAGAGTAAATTGCAACCCCACCTCCTTGCTGTAGTTTTAAGTCACTGAAAAGTGGAGTGCTGTTGTCATAACACTTAGCTCTTGGATTATGATTGAAAATAAATCCAGGTATTTGTACTTTGTCTTCAACTTTTAACCATGTTTCAGTTAAACAAATACAATCTGCATTCATAAGCTGTCTGTTAGCTTGGAGATCTTGAACATGAGCTTGAAGACTTTGTACGTTGTGAAGAGCAATTGTAAATATACCAGGCGTCTTTGAGAAATTGTGACTTTCTAGTGGAAATTTTGGGATATGTCTCATTTCCAAATCAATTTGATCATTACAGTAGATTGCAGACTCCTTGAAGTTTTGAATTATTAGTCCATTGAGAGTTCTCACACGACTCAATGCAACATATGCTTGTCCTGCAGTAAATATCTTGTCAAGAGATACAACTTTATCTACTGTGAGCCCTTGGACTTTATGAACGGTGCATGCCCATGCCAATCTAAGTGGAAATTGACGTCTTAAACCACCGTTGTTTGTAACTTGATCTTCTTGAACTTCAATTACTGTAGAATTTGGGGAAAATCAATGTCGTTGGTTTAACCTTTGACTTCTTCCCACATTTGGATCATCAAATTCCACATGAATGGCTGATGGAAAGTCATCAACATAATAATCATCATCCTGTATTTGACTTCTGCTAATATGGACAACTGTACCAAAGGCTCCATTCACAAGTCCGTCCGAAACATCAACATTTTTCTTCAACATTACTCTCGCTCCAACACCCAAGGAAACACATTTAGCCAAACAGGAGTTGAAAACGGTTGCATGAAATCCAACTTTTTTTTCAATCCTACCAGTTTTGGGATTTCTCTCAAAATCTTGAGCTCGAATGCTGATTGCCTCAGGACAAACCTCATTTAGTCTCCGAATATTGTATTCATCAACCTCTTTATTTGTAGGAAATATATGAACATCCCCGCATTCTTCTCCTGTTTCACGTTGCTTCAACATGTTGAGGTCACATGAGTTTAGAGGTTCATTTTTTTTACGAACTCTCAGACGATTTAAGGTTTCAGCAAAGGATGCATCTTGTTGCCTAACAACTTCAGTTAGTTCAGCAATTTCAAAGTTGTTTTCCCAAAGGTTCACACCTTTTGTATCAGCATAGAGTGGAGTTCCTTTAACAGGTGGCAGCTGATAAAAATTTCCAACGACTACAAGACTTACCTTTCCAAAGAGGGAGTAATCACCAGTTTGTTTGATTTGTCTCAATCTCCCATGAACATATGACAAAAGGTGATGGTCAACCATGGATACCTCATCTATAATCAAAATCTTTAAACTTCCAAGTTTGGAACGCAGAGAATTCATTTTGTCATCACTTAATGGTTGATATGGCAATTTAAATGGGAATAGGAGCGGGCTTCACTCAGTGATAAAATAAACTTTAAGAGTGCTGGCCTGAATAATTGGAATATTTAGAACAGGAGAGAGGCCGCACTATGCATAAATTATCTTTTTATTTGCACAAACGCGTTTCGGCGCGTGCCTTCTTCAGTGTGCTATGGCAATTTCACACTAGCACCAATTGAAAAAGTGTTGTGGATGGTTGCAGCGCCAATGTTGTATGCGGCTACTCCAGTGGATGCACACAAAATCACACTCCTTTCTTCAGGGTTTTCAGACAGCTGAGACAAGAGTCTAGAAGATTCATAGCATATTGCTTTAATTACATGGCTTTTTCCTGTGCCTGCTCCACCAGTAACAAACAAGCGAAATGGTTCAGGGTTTCCTCCATTCAGTTTTTGTACACACCATTCACGAAATTTGTAAAATATTGCAGACTGTTTAGCATTTAATGATCTTAATAAACGCAGTGCTTCATCTCGAGACATTGTAGCATTACTGTTCTCAATTGTGAATGCAGTTCGAGGGTTCGCTACAAGATCTGGAATAAGTGTGTCAGAATCATCTTCTTCGGGAAGTATGTTGTTCTTCATTAGCTCAATACATTCATGACGCACATTCTCTGTTTCAGGACACAATGTAGCCCAAGCATCTTCCAAATCAACACCCAGCTCCAAGACCTGTTGAGCTTGGTCCAATTCATCACTTTCCTTTTCAAACAGTGCTCGATTAGAATCAACAATAGATTTGACTCCAATCACATTACCTCATAAGTGTGGAACTTCTCAGGCTTTAGATGACAATCTTCATAATGTGGTAGTCATAATGTGGTAGCAGTGAATGATGGTACTTTTCTGGATCTTTTGTTGGTGAAAATCTTGGATACCTTATTACTGCAGGTTCAGTTCGAGATCTTCTGACCATGTACCCACAATTGTTGTTAAGCTTGATCACATTTTCTTTCTTTTGTGAAGATAGCTCAGATGTTGACAATATCCTGTATTCGGAGCAAAAACTGCCCAGCCATAGAATCTCAAAATGTTCCGTTTTTGGTCTACTCTTGTAACGATCAACCAAACTATTCATCCAAAAACTTGAATTTTCTTCACCAGATTGGTCATCTTTGGTTTGGAGAACACGCAAAGGCAAACTCATTTTCACAGGATCTGTTCCAATTGGAATAAACTGGACTTTGCGAGAGCATTCTTTCAAGTGCATACCCGTTAGGCGATACACAGCCTCTTGTGCTGAAACTTCTCTGTTGTGTAGATATACACTTCACAGGATCTGTTCCAATTGGAATAAACTGGACTTTGCGAGAGCATTCTTTCAAGTGCATACCCGTTAGGCGATACACAGCCTCTTGTGCTGAAACTTCTCTGTTGTGTAGATATACACTTCCCAACATTTTTAACGATGATCTTGCTTCGAGATTTCCATTCATGGCTTCATTTTGTGCACGTTGCAACAACAGTCCCATTTCTTGTTCTGCTTTTGTGATGTAACTAATAATATAAACCACTACAGAGTAAGCATCTGTCACATACTGGATATCCATGTTGCCTTGCCATGCACGCAATAAATGAGGGTTATATTGATTTACCCAAACATCTTTTGGACTTCGCTTCAAGACGACACTTTTCTTTTTGGAACATCTCTTGTATGCCTTTTCAAAAACAGCCTGATTAATTCCAATGGATTGGAAAAAGGCATCTGTTGAATCAAAATTGACTTCAGATTCTGTCAATGCAGTTTTGATTTTCTTCAAAATGGCACTTGCAGTCTCATTTCCATCATTGCCTTTCAAGTCATCTTGCACAGCTCTCGTTATAAAGGTGCGGCTAGATGGAGGTCGTGGAAAATTAAATCTACAAACTGTCTTTTTCTTTCTGGCATGTCTTCGAATGTCTGGTGCTGTGCTTTTGAACACTGTTCACAGTTTCATAAAGTTCTGCATCATCCTCTCCTGGTGTCTCACAAGTGATATACTGATTTATGAAAGCAGCAACCAAAGCATCATTGTCTTCATTTAACTTTGGTGAATTTTCAACCCAAAACAAACAATGAACATGAGGAGATCCGCGCTGTTGAAACTACACGATAAAAGTAGTCTTTGATCTTACCAATAGGTTGAGCAGGTGACAATGACATCTTTCAAAAAACAATGCCATCTGTAATCAAACATCCTCGCAGCAGTAACTGGGTTTCGTCTAATTAGTCCACATTTCTCAGACCAGTCAAGCTCATCAACACTTAGATTTTTCTGTTCTTGCTCCAGGATGGTGTTAATCATTTCAGGCCATCTGAGATCAGCAGAGCTAAAGGATGCAAAGAAAGTTGGAATACCTAGTTGTCTTATGATTGCAAAAAGATCTTTTTGAGTTGATTGCCAATAGGGTGGCGTTCCACGGACTGGTCTCAAAAACTTGTATCCTTCATCATAATTTAGCTAATGACTCTGGATTTCTGAGCATATCTGAGGTTACTCCCTTCAACAACCTCTTGTTCGACCCTTTTCGCAAAGCAATAGAGACATTGGATACAATTTGATCCAACTCTGACATGTATTGAGCATAGAAAATGAAGTCTGTGCTCCGTGCAAAACGTCCGTCTGCATTGAGGATTCTTGCATTTAAGTACCGTGAAAGTGAGATCTTTCTTTCTCTCTCATCATGGAATGTTGGACCACCAGTTGGAAACAGAACAGGAAAACATTTTGCTTCATTGGTTTTATCAGACAGTAATTTAACAGGACTGTTACCTTCAGCTGGTGCCACATTTAACACATCTTAAAAATGCTGATAAATGACTTCCGAACCAAGATCGACAGGTTGTAAACATGTGTCTGACAAAAGACCACTCTGCTCTTTGATATAAGTCAAATCTTCCTCTGGCTGTTCTTCAGTATCATTTTCCTCTTCACTCTTTTCAACTACAGTTTGTTCCTCCATTTCATCAGCAACATTTTCTTCTTGTTCGTTAATCTCCACATCCTTGTACAATTTATTGCACCTGATCAAATATCTCAGAGCATTTCTAAAACGATCAGTGTGTGCATGCTTGTACTCATAATGCCCTTTGTATGTTAACTTGCACTTTAGCTTTATTCTTATCATTTTGTCATCGCATTCATTTCGTGGAAGAATATTTGAAACATCTGCAGTATTTACAGGAACACACACCACAGGTCCATGGCAACCATTTTGTTTTCCACGTGGAAGACAGAGTAACTTCAAAAAAGGAATGTTACGTGCAACAAGATGTTGTTCCAACGAGTTAAGAGACTTTAGATGATTTGGAATGTCCGCCACATGCATATTGTTAGCAACACTCTCTTCAGGCAGTTTTCCCCTGATGATTTTGCGATGACATGTTGGACAAATCCACAATTTGCACCTTGGAGAAAAAACAGAAGGATTATGACATTTTTCATCACAAACATGCACATACCTCAGTGTGATGCATCTTCTCGCCAAGGCAGCAATTGTTTCTCCTTTGTCTTCATAGTTTTCTGGTTTGCATTCAGTAACCTGTTTTCGGAAAAGTAAACGGTGACAGACACAGCACACAAACTCTGGACCTCTACTCACTTCTCGACGAAAACTGGCAATTGCAACACCAATGTCTTTCTGCTTTTCTCTTTTTTTTGCATATACCTCACAGCCTTTTTGTATTTTACTAAAATGAAAGTTTAGATCTTTGCGATATTTTGTTTTTAAATACTCACACAGTCTTGCTTTAAAGACCAGGGGTCTCATTTATAAAACTGTGCGTAGGATCCTTACTAAAAGTGTACGTGCGCCCGAAAGCCAAAAATGGCGTACGGAAAACAATATTCAGACTTATAAAACCGTGCGTACGCCAGAACCTGCGCAGGATTCACTTTATAAATCCCAGTCAGCGGAAGATTGTGCGCACATGCGTCTCCTCCCCGAAATAACCATATATGGAGCTTACAACGCCTAGTTTTACTATGCATATCCTCATCTGCATATCATTTGCATATGATTATTCACCGACGTGATAACATATTTAATGGTACAAGACATTAGGAAAATATGAAATACGGATGTGCCGTCACATTACATTAATAAAAATAATTTAGTAGCCTATCCTTGCCTTGTTTTTGAATAAATAAATCAAATAGTGTAAAAAACATTTCAGATAAAGTTTTTCTCAATCTTTTCCACTGACCAAATAGTATTTTTAATTGATTTATATTTTTAATGGAAACCGATAAACCTTGTTGTGCATTATATTTGCACAATCTGCTATTATCATAGGCAGCAATTATCTCTGTATTTAAAACATTAAAACACAGCATGCCAAAGGAAAAGTGTTGAAAAGCATATGCATCCACAACAAATATTTATAGGCTATTTATATATATATTTTAACTTTTCAGTAAATGTCATGTAGGCTAGTTTAAGTGTTTAACTCCATTAATGAGAATGGCATATTTAATCTAAATGTTTATATCAGAAGTAAAACAGTTTAAATCATTATTTTATTTAAACTGTAATTGTGAACATGCACTGTAGCCTATTTATGATTAGGACTCATAATGAAGATTTACAGTTTTACTTCATCTGCCGTTAGATATGCGTCAGTTTCACTAAACGGCCTAACGCGCTCACTGGCGCGGACATTTAAGGTGTGGATATTTGCTTCAAGCGATAGGCTTGGTGAGTCAAATTATATTTGTATTATCTTTCTGTACATGTATAATTTTATTTCGATTTTCTGTCTAAAAGTGACCAAAAAGACATTTAACTCCAGCTCACCATCGGTGTCGCCAATTCCCTTTGTCTCCAGAATGTGCGTACGCACGGCTCAAAGTTTGCTTAAAGGTGCGCACATTCTCCCGTCAAGTTTGTTTTTTATAGATCACAGCCTTTGCGTGGGAACTGGCGTACGTACGTTTCCAGCCCCGTTTTGTGCGTAAGCACGCTTTATAAATGAGACCCCAGGTTTTGAACATATTTCTTCTTGGAAAACTCACGTACTCTTGCTTTGAAATCCCAGTTTTGAACATATTTCTTCTTTGAATACTCAAGCACTCTTGCTTTAAAGTGCACGTTTTGAAGATATTTCTTCTTGGAATACTCACGTGCAGCCGCCTGAAATGAGACATCATTTTTATATTTAATTTTAAAATACTGGCAAACATGTTTCTGAAACTGAATATTGCTTGAATATTTGGCCTTAGAACGTTCACACTTAATCAAACGAACATGACAATGTTTCAAATATTTCTCACAAAGAGCTTTTTTTTTCTGTCTAAAATCAATGTCATTATCATACTTGGTCTTCTGATCTTTCAGTTTCTTCAAGTATCTCTCTTGATCATACTGTGCGGCGTCGCTTACCTTCCTTTTACGCAGACATGGCATTCTCACCTCATTTGAAGTGGCATTCTCACATTTCCCTGCGCAAATGTCTTGCTCTCTGTGCTTAACACATGTGACAACTTCATAATGATTACTGTCACAGGGTAAGCCTGCGACTGTGCACGGACTACACACACACATACACGGACTACACGCACACATGCACGTTACGCGCATACACCGGCGTCATGTATTACAGTCTGTTAGCCGACATATATTCATGTATGCATTGACCTGTGTAACATTTGATATCATTGTGTTGTTAACTTGTGTATGATGTCCTGTATGTAGTTTTATCGGAGTTATGAGAACTAGCAACCGTAATAGGAGTGCATATGATGATGGCATAATATAATTGTCTTTCCTCGTACAGAAATAAATCACCACCACGAGTAGGCTATTTGATTTACATATTTTATTGAATAGTGGAAGAGATATAGATGATGCTTACCACATGTTGAGTCCTTGGCCAAACCTGTCTGGTTAGACATCCGGTCTATTTATAGATCTTTGTATCCGCGCCAAATTATGGCGCGTTTATGTGAGTGACGTCACCGGAGAGTTTATTCTCATAGTTTCTTGAGTTATGTGTTTTCGTGAATGTGTACTTGCAGATATGCTTTCTTGCATGCATGTTCATTTGTATTTATTACTTTTGTTTTTGTTTTCTTTATTATTATTATGTACTCCTGTAAAGTATGTGAACTATGTTATCTTCCAGGTGGTATGTTCCCGAGTGGGAGGAGTCAGGCCTATAAAATTACTCCAGAAAGTTAGTAGGATAGTTCAGAGATAGGAGGTGAGGAGAGGTCTAGGCAGACCATGAATAGTTCTGAGTTTGCAATTGGGGACTCTGGGAAAGTACTGCTTATGTAGTACAGTTGCACATACAGGTCAGGTTATGCTTATTTGATGTAGATTGCTTTGACCTTATGTTTTGTATCGATATTTTGTGGCATCTAAGTTTTTGTTTGTTTTGTTTTGTTTCTCGTCCCATCAATCCTGAGTGATTGTCATCCTGCACTGCAATAAAAACCCTGTTAACCATGACCACTTTCTCCGCTGTCAATTGGAGCCTCCAACCGCCCAAGACCATTCGTAACAATTACCATTACAGTTTTTCAGATATATTGCATTGTTTGAAATTACCTCTCCAGTAGGTTTGTGTACATTCCACCGTCCATCATTAAAAGTCATTATGGTGGTTTTCAACAGATCAGCAGAAGCAAAGATGTCAATTTCAGTGACCCATGACCCAGAATAATAGACTCTAGATTGTGTCAAGTAGTCCTCTACTGAAGTATACTCACTTCTCACATACCTCTGAAATATTGAAGTGTTCATTTTCAGGTGTTTGAATACAGCACGGCGAATCTTCAAATGCTTCTCCTTACTTCCACAGATTGCATATGCCAATGATCTGAAAAAGCAGTTACCATCTGGTTTTATACTCTTTGTCTGACACGGACCTGCAATGGGACCAAAGTTTGTTGCAACATCACAGTCACTGTTAACATTTGTCAGAAGCAAGAGTTCACATAAAGCTTGCTGATCTCTAAGAGTCAAGGGAGAAAAACATGTTTCTGGAATTGTAACATCAGTAATAATGATGTCATCTACTACAACATTTTCAACATGAGATTTTTTGACCTGTTTCTTAGAGACCTGCTCATCCTGCTTTTTTTCTTCCCCTTTTTCCTTTACTTGGCAAGACAGTACAAACTGGATGTGACAATGAAAGGTTAGTGCTGCTTGTATTTGGAACATCAACCTCAGGTGATTGAAAGTCAGATGATCTTACCCCAGTTGTCACAGATGTGCATACCTTGGGTGTGCATCTTAAGACTTCGCTGTAAAGTGCTTTACCAGAAGACCGTGAATGACTGCTGTGGTCTGCCTCAAGCGAGTGGGACTTTGTAATGCATTTCTTTAAGGGTTCAGCCGGCTTTTCTCTTCTCAACACATTATACACTGGTTGTGGCATGTGAACAGCAGTGCTTTTATTTTGAACATCAACCTTAGGTACTTGAAAGTCAGATGACCTTACCTCAGTTGTCACAGGTTTGCGTTTCAGAACTTCACTGTAAAGTGCTTAACGGAAGAGCATGGGAAACTGCTGCGGTCTGCCTCCAGCGAGTGATAAACTTCAGAATCTGCATGAACGGAAACTCCAGTTACCTCAAATCATGGTGCAGTTACCCCAAATGAGTGTGCCATCTTATTAATGTAGTCATACAAAGATTCTATGGTGCTGTGATAAGCAACACAACTAGTCTCTGTCATGTTAGCATGAGAATCAACAAAGGCATACCATGAACCCTCCTTAATAACAGCACATGTGTTGGCACAGATACAGAAAAGAAAAGCATCAGCACTCAGTAGAGCTCGCTGAAGAGCTACATCAACTGGCATGGCCACATTTATTAATGCTGCATCATAGTCATCAACATCAACAAATCCAGTGAGAGACTCTGCATACTCTATTGAAAACACATTATTACCCAGGACATGTATCCTTGGTAACTCATGGACTGCAATGTAATTTCTACCCACCACTTGTCGGTCATTTATGTTACCCTGATTCCGTAACCGTTCATAAAGGTGTGTTCCTGCCACTAAAGGCCTTTTTATGCTTCTGCGTCAACTCCATGCCGTAGCTACGCCGTCACTCCTACGGCGTCGTGGCTGTTTTATGGTTCTGCGTCGGGTTGTGTTGCATCGCGGTGCATTTCACCGCCAGAACACTAGGGGGGTGGAGGTGTGACCAATCACAGCCCTTGTGGCCTGCGTCGCCTCGACGCGTAGTTAAAATGTTTTGGAGGTGCACGTCGAGCTACGGCGGAGGGGTTCGCGTCGACGCAGAAGGGTCTGCGGGGGTACGCCGTCGATATGACGCAGAAGCATAAAAAGGCCTTAAGACACCATCAAGATCTTGTCTCGTCCAAGTCAGCACGTTCTTCATCTTGCTTGTCAACACTGCTGTCAGACTGATGGCACCACACTGTCTGCCACGTGAATCTCCAAATCGGGCATCACCTTAATGAAAGGAACCTTGAAGCACTGATCTCTGTGGAAATTCAGAACATACAGCTGAAACATTCAAAGCATTTTCATGAAGTTTCATAGAAATTAGGTTTTGTGGTTTTTGTCTCATTTTTGTCAGGTTTGTATCAGTTGTATAAAAAGTATAAAAAGTATCAGGGTTTTTCTGAAGAGGGCTGTTTACAATTATCGTCCCTCTTTCCAGACGGCTCGCCTGGGCCATTTGTTTAAGGGGAAGTGGCTGAACCCCTGCCATTTTTTCAAGAGGAAGCGGCCGAACCTCTGCCAAAAGAACCTGCATATCCTCCCCCAGAAGATTCTTCTGGATTTGAGGGTACGATGTTCTTTGGTATGGGCTACACGATGGTCTCCCGGTAAAAGGGAAGATTCTTCCCTGTATGTCAAAGGAAAACAGTCTTTCCTGTGCCTTTTTCTTTGGAGGAGGCGACCGAACCTCTGCCAATTTTTTAAGAGGAAGTGGCCGAACCTCTGCTTCACTTGTTTTAGGAGGAAGCGGTGCAGCCTCTGCCTGACTTGTTTTAAGAGGAGGCGGTGCAGCCTCTGTTTGCCTTTTTTTAAGAGTGGGTGCATCCTCTGCCTTTTTTTCAAGAGGAAGCGGCGGAACTTCTGTATTTGCACATCGTTGTTGCGCAAGCTTCTTGCCAATGCAGGCCCTTTTCTTAGGTCGTGGCATCTGTAAATATAAACAAAAAGATTATGTACACTTGCATAACTGAAGTTGCCAGTTTTACAAAACACCCAAAAATACTTCACTTCATTACACTATAAGGATTTTCTAACCATTTTCACATAGAAATATTTAACAATTCTGAAATAAATAAGTGTTTACTTGAAAATTAGGATATTTGATATGAGTGTATGTGAAATATATATACATATAATAAAATTAGGATATTTGATAAGTGTTTATGTGACTAATATATATATATATATACATACATATACATATATAATTAAACATACATGACGTTATATTAAACAAGCATTCAGGTTAAATTGACTTATTAACCAAGTATTCAATGTAGTAGACATGTGAAATGCACATGAGTGGTGCAAGCTGTTAATCCATGTGCTATGAATCTCAAACCATTGTTGTCATGGGTTCGAATCCTGCTTTGGATGACTATGTAAAATTGTGTATTATATTGGGTCTATTCCTGTATTGTTCTAATCTTTTGCTCTTCTGGCTCCATATTGGCTAATTATAAGCTACATTAGCATTAAGATAGCCTAGAATGGTAATCTGGTTAACTTGTGTTCTTGTACTCATTCTTACATTGAAGCCTCTCTGCAGCTTCCTGATTCATCCTCCTCTGAGTTGCTCAAGCTGTTAATCCAGATGCCACAAACCCAGAACCTTTCTCCAAGGTTATGGTGGAACAATACAATGCAGCTATCAGGCAAACCATAAGTTACATTAGCATTAATCCATTTTAGCATCTGAATCTAGTTAACACTTTTTGTTCTCATTCTTACACTGAGATTCTCCTCTGCAGCTTGCGATTCTACATCTTCTAAATGGTGCAATCTGCTAAGTCATGTGGTACTGATCCTGACCTGTGACCTAATTGTGGATTAAAATCCTATGTGGCACATGCCCAGACCACAAAATATACTGTGGACCTAAGTGCTGGAAAGGATGTTTTAGTTCCAGACATGTCTATTTGAGAAAGAAAATTGATAAATAAAGCATTTGCCAAATTTCTATTAATTTATTTTCAGTTCATTTTCACTTCTACTACTGAAACTGGTGGGTTTTTTTTTTTCACAATTGCAGTGATTCATGCAGACTCACCATGCACACTCCACAAAGAATAGCATATAATCCTTATGTGATTGTTATACATAACTGTTATCATCACCATAAACAATATTCTGTGCCCTCAAAACTAGCATATTTCATGTCATTACAGGTAATTGCACATTCTAGAGAAATTTGAGAGTATATGTAATGCTCACCTGCTAGAGTGCCCTTGAAAGCCTCCAGAGGGCACTCCACATCGGACTTTCATGTTTCACTCACAAACTACATTTCCCAAAACTCCCTGCTCGGGACTCATCAGCACTAATCATGTCATTCACCTGTTTATCATTACCTTGTTTCACTCACACTATAAAAACCTGGTTTTCACACTCACTCACTGCAAAATCTTGGACTTTTGTGTATGCATTTCTGAGTGTTATCCCCGTTTCTGCTAACCTGTTTTTGACTTTGGCCTGACTATTGGACTCAATTTTCTTCCTGTCTCCACCTGTTCTGTCCAGAATCTTATCCATCTATACATCCTGATACACAGGTTGGTCTATATCCATCTTTAATGATTTTTAAATTCAGAGTATGAGTTTAATATTTTATTGAAAATATGTGTTTTTAAAAAATAGCCAAACTATATCACATCTTGTCATTTTAACCACATCATGTTAAATCAACGCAAACATTTACTTTGCACATTCATTTTACAAATGACAGTAAGTAATAATCCCATTATTTTAATCTATTTTTTTATTTATAAATGTGCATACAATATTTCTTACAGATATGGAAAGAACAGGATACATCCATAAAGTCAGTGAAATAAAACAAGGCCCAAAAGTAAAATTCTTTGATGCCACTCTACAAGAAAAAGATGCATTTTCACCTTTGCGAATCTTCAGACCAGAACTCCACAGCCAATTTAAAGCCTCAGAAACTAATCGGTGAGTCTTTCACAAATGTTGTTGTTATGAAAAGTAGATTAACAATGACCTTTTAGATCTGAAATAGTTATGGTTTTTAAAAAAAGGTTCTAAACAATACCAAATTAAAGTTCTTTGGATCATAAAAATTACAGAACCCTCTTTGGAGCTAAATATAATAATATTTGAAGTTAAAGCACTAGAACCCAAGAGTTATAAAGAATGCTTTTATTATATTACTTTATTCTCATTAATAATAATGTTTTTATATCATAAATATTTATTTTATTAATGATATTATTAGGGCCCAAGCCCTGAAAGGGTGCAGAGCCCTATTGTTCTTCTAAGGATTTTTTGTTCTTCTTCTTCTTCTTTATA
Source organism: Phoxinus dragarum (assembly GCA_033366665.1). NCBI lineage: Eukaryota > Metazoa > Chordata > Actinopteri > Cypriniformes > Leuciscidae > Phoxinus > Phoxinus dragarum. The sequence continues at coordinate 33,431 of JARPMJ010001346.1, read as the reverse complement.
ATAATTTTTTTTTCAAGGTTTTTGCCACTTTTGGGGACCTTAACGTGCTCAAACTCTTGAAACTTTGCACACTGGTCAGAACCCGCGGCCATTAGAGCCGGACTGAAGCTGGTACCCGGGCGTGGCAGGGGGGCTCGACAGCGCCCCCTGGAACGGGGTCCGAAAACTTGGTCCATAAATCAAACACGCTTGCATGAAATAATATGAAACTCGGTACACTTATAGATCTCACCGGTTCATATATCCTTCGTGCTCTGACTTTTTACCCCAGCCCAACAGGAAGTCGGCTATTTGGGGTAGTTTAAAAAACACATGCAATGGAATTTAAAATACTCCTCCTAGACGATTCAACCAATCACCACGAAACTCGGTGTGCATGAACTCAAGACATTGAGGATGAAAAATTGCGAGGGGATTTTTGATATCTCGAACGGTTTAGCCGTGGTGAGGAAACGAATTTATGGTGAATATTGGAAACAGGAAGTGTGTTATAACATCCTCATACATTTAATTGATCTTGATGAAACTTCAGCAGTGTGTTCGCTGTAAGAGGCCCATCACATGGATGTGACTATTGTGAGTCAAAGTTATAGCGCCACCAACTGGCAGCAGGAAGTGTGTCACTTTCGAAATGCTTTGAAATCACCCTCTTATTTTTACCCGATTTGCTTTAAACTTCATCTGTATAATGTAAACACACGACAGATGTAGACCTGTGAAAGGATTATTGATATCTTTAATACTGTCGCCATGGCAACGCTTTAAACTTTTATATTCTTTTTGGATGCATTTGAGGCTCTTAACATGCTTCAAATTGCATGAAACTCAACATGCATTTGACATTTATTGTGTAATAGACATGTGCGAAGTTTCAGAAACGGGCGTGGTAAGGGGCTCAGTAGCGCCACCTTTTAGTCAAAAATGGGGGTATTAGTTTTACCTACAGTAACCAAACTCGGTACGTATATTCTTCTCTTCGATCCGGACAACTTTCTAATTTACAGTCATTAGCTCCGACCAACAGGAAGTCAGATATTGTGGTTTGAATGTGTTTTTTCTCTCTCTCTGTCTCTCTGCCATTCTGTGTGTGGGGAGGGGAGGGGAGGGGAGGGAGGGGAGGGGAGGGGGGATGTGTGTGTGTGTGTTTGGTTGGGTGACAGTTGTAGGTTACAGTTTGACAAGAGTTTATAGTTTAACAAAAGCACAATGTTGTGTTTCATTGCGAGTGTACACAAATATAAGGAAACACTTTGCATTTTGAATGATGTTCTGTATGAACAAAATGACGGAGTATGTTTTTATGTCTCCATTGTTCGATCGAGCCTCACACACACACACACACACAGCATTCCAGCATTCCAATCTTGACATCGCAGCATGTTCATTATAGCCTTAATAAAATATAATAATAAAATAGTCAACCTTACAGAGGTTAAATTGGGCCGGAGCGCACCGGAGCACAGCTCCGCCTCCTCAGGTCCACAACACACCCTGCCGGAGCTCAGCTCCGTTTCCTTGAGCACCAAATATATACATTTTGTTGAGTGTAGGCTATATAATGAAAGTTGTGAAATAATTGGCTAATATTAACTCTAACTTGGTGCTGATTCGCCCATCGCAACGATAACTGACCTTCTCATCTGAGCTGCTTCAGCGCTCAAACACCGCTCGTCAATGTCAAAATGTTTGAGTCCAATCAAAGCAAGCGGGATTTACAGGAGCGCGAGCCGTGCGCGAATCCCAACGCGACGCTTCACTTCAGTTTATGGTCATATAGTGCGAGTATAAAATGCAAGTAGGCTATAAACAGCTGTTTTTCGATAGAAGTTTTAAATGACCGACAGAAATAATCAGTTTGATCAAAGACAGTGGATACTACAAGCTTAATTTAACAGCACGAGCACCATATTAAATATATTGCCATTATTATTCTATAAATATATTTGTATAACGTTACCTCGAATGTGTTCGACTTTTCCCTGTTTGCATCACTCCGCTTGTTCGTGTTTGCGCAACTTGCATCATTAAGCCAGAAGGCGGCGACAAGTGACTGTCTTTATGAGTGAGCAATTGAACCATTGATTAAATGAACAGATTAGTCCACAAATAATGATTCATTTAGGAAAGAAAAAGTAGATGAAATTGATATTTGATGCGCATACTAATTGCTCATATGCCTCCGGACACAGAATTATTGCATTGGCGTTTGAAATGTAACACATCTATGCAAAATAATCCTTGAATAATTTCTTATTTAAGGCCATTCCCGTTTTGAATATGTGATTGTGTATAGTCAACACTAAGCATAAACATTCTGCATTTCCATTTTATAGTGTGGATAATTCATTGCGACAATTAAACTGATTCTCATGTTTTAGAATTTGATTGACATGCTTTTAAAGCTCCTGTTGTCCATTTTTTTTTTTTGGCCTTCAAAACACCTTAAAATTCACACGTTGAGCTCAGGTAAATCTAAATTTTCTCGGGGGGGGCATGTCCCCAAACCCCCCTAGTAGGTCCTCTTTTTCACGGTTTTTAGCTATAAAAACCTGCGCAAAAAATAATAATGAAGTAAGTGAATTGTAAAGTAGGCCTATTTCTCCTTGTTTGGATAACTAGGCTTACTCAACTCTACATTACACATTAATACTCGAAAAGTAAAAACACAACACACAAGTCGTTTTACAGCGTGAATTTCAATGTTGACCATTCACCGTAAATAAGGGCTCCCCCTCCCTATAACAGCCAATTTAACCACTGCAAACCTTACATATAAAAATTACACTACTCTGTTTAAATAGTCAGTTGTACAGTTTGTGCCGTTCATAGTAAGCACCGCTCCACTGTGTAATTCCAAGCACATTATTGCGCATTATATATATATATATATATATATATATATATATATATGTATATATATATATATATATATATATAATTAAAGCTGCAAGCAGCGATGGAGGGCCCAAGCCGGTGGCACCGCCACCCGGTGCCTTTAGAACTAAAGGCACCAGGGTGGCGGTGCCACCGGCTTGGGCCCGCAATCGCTGCTTGCAGCTTTAATTTTATACTATTATTATTGGTGGTTGTTTCACATCTCAATCTGCCACATGTTGTATTAACTTCTAGCTTCAAGATTAATGTGGTGGTGTTAATGATCCTGTCACTGGGATAGTTCATGCATAAAGATTAAATAAAGAATTTGAAATGTAACATTAATAGATATTTTAAGATATAATTTAACTTTTTAGAATTTGAGTCTATGCTATTTTTAATTATGCATCTTGGTTGCAATGCGATGGTTAAATATATATTTTTTTAATAGTAACCAAAGCCCAATTTGATTATTTGAATTGTTTTTCATATCTTACAATTATAAAAAGAAATGATACTAAACATTAAAAATAACCTTTAAAGAACAATCTTTTTTTAGACTGTGACTTTACTCTTCAAACTGTATACCAGACATATCTCCTTTATCCTAGAAGTGTAGAATTAAGCTGGAAAATGTGGAAATTAAGCCATCTCAACTATACTCTGGAAGAACGGATGTAATCTTCACACACAAATCAAAATTATTATGTGCAGGTGACATTGGGTTTGTTTTTAACCATCAGGAGGAGCCAAAATTTTTTCCATTGGAACAAATTCTAAAAACCAGCTCCCAATTTGAACGAGTAAGTATTTTATTTTTTTAGTTTTAATATGAATTGGGTCCTAAGATTAGGAGTTGTTTACAGGGATTAAAGCAAAGAAAAAATCTTTTGACTTAATTTTTCCATGGCCAAACCCCGTTCCACAGCCTGTCACACTGGATGTGTGAAGTTTTTTTTCTTCTTGTAATTAGGAGTATAGTGAGTACATGGCATGCATTACCTTCACAAATGAAATACTCAAAGAACATTTGCATTTAAAGAAAGGCCATTTTGAACTGCGTTTCTATTATTTCAACCCTGTATCACACGAAATACGTTCTGGGGAAACTATTTTGCAAATCGCAATTACGTTACATGCCAACATATAAGCAGTGCTATTACGTTGGTCCTTAACCTAATATAAGCAGTGCTATTAACGTTGGTCCTTAACCTAATATAGCCAATCTATTGCAGTGCTATTACGTTTGTCCTGAACATAATACATCCAAAGCAGGTTTCTTTTCACACGTTGTTTTAATTATTTACTCCCTTTTTTCTCATTGGGCTACAAAATATGATCTATGCCAGGGCGAGTCAAATGGCGGCACCCAGATATTTTTTATCTGGCCCTCCAACTGGTTTTTGATGTTTAAAACCCCTCGCAATCTGATATCAAAGTCCCCGCAAAGGTTTAGCGCGTTCAGCGGTGAGTTTAACAACACACGTGATCATTCAGCGGTGAGTTTAACAACGCAGCGGTGAGTTTAACAACACTCAACTGCAGGTAAAACGGTATTCAGAGGTGAGTTTGACCAAAGCAACCCTCAACTGCAGGCAAAACGACATTAAAAGGTGAGTTTAACAACGCTCTAAGACGCTTGCAAGTAAGCAGTTTTAGCGTTTTCTTGTCATAGGTAGGACACTGCTTTAAGAAGCTGGATAACGTATTTGTATCGGAGGTTTGATTAAAAACTGTTGAGTCAGGACAATAAATTGTGTTTAGAAACTTTAGTTTGTTTTACAGCCTAATTGTTTAAAATCCACTCACAAATATATAATAAACAACCAAATAAATCCATAATTAACAATACCATTTATTTCATAACTACAAAATTGTGGCTCATCTCAATTTTTCAATAAGAAATAAAACAATTAATATAAATTATTGACTGGTTCAAATTTCGGCAGCTTCAAAGCACCACAGACACACACAAAGGCACTTTTAAAAGCCACGCCCATCTTGCTACTCTGTTAACACAGTCTCAACCCCAAAACGCCACATACTGACGGGTCTTGACCATACGGCAACATACGACGAAAAGGGTACCCTTTAACGTCCATGTGTGACAATTCGGGTATGGTTGGGTTTAGGTATAGGTTAGGGTACCGCTAGGAGGCGCTGCTGGTGTGCTTATGTCTGCATCTCATATTTACGTTATAGGGGTACCCTTTTCGTCGTATGTTGACGTATGGTCAAGACCCGTCAGTATATGACGTTTTGGGGTGAGACCGGGCTGACTGTACTCATCTGTCAGTCTCTCTCTCTCTCTCATATATATATATATATATATATATATATCATATTTTAAAAACTCCAACAAGAATTGATGTCATGGCAACGCGTAGTGATGTAGTGATGCAGTTATGGAAACATGTGCATTCCCCCGTGATGTACGTGTAGCAAATAGCATTACATTTTAGGCTAACTACTTGCATTTTCATTCAACACCTTGGATGTAAACCCAAAACCATATTAGACAATATGGATAAAAACTGTTAATTCCCTGTTTTTAAAGTGATAATAAAGAATGTTTATTTTCATGTTAGATGTGATTTGAATAGGCTATTCTTTTAGATCTATTCATGCAACGTTTGATTACGTTCTGCAACTTTAGGATATAATTGCATCCAAATATATCATGTATTGGTTAAGCCTAAAAATATGATTAGGCCTATTATTCACAATGGGACGACATGACTATAGTCAAACCTGTATATTTCATGATACAATTTAAGTAATTTTTCATACATTTTTGATCAGCAAATATACAGTATTTAGGACATGAATTTGCGGAGCACACATACATCCCTGATCCAACCTTTACTGTCATTGGATCCATTTAACGTGTGTGTCAATGAGTTATTAGGTTATTAGTGTGCGTGTGTGCGCACTTACTCTTCTTCGTTTGTTGATTACAATAGTCCAGACAGCCCTCCGACAAACAGCGTCCCCAACCATTTTTTCTGTCACTTTTGTCACTACTAGAATGTTGTGCAGATACAGATTGTCCGAAATAAATACATGACTAAAGTAAACCCATTTAAAAACTGTATTATATTACTCAAAATCTAGGCTGCAATTTAAAAAAATTGACACATTATGTAATGTGTTTGACCAATTACTTCATTGAAAAACCCGGGTGATTTGATTCTACAAATACATTAAAAAGTACACATAATAATGCTTCCAAATCTGACCTTTTGTTAGACATTTAGATTTTACTTAAGTGAAAACATTGTCCAATAGAGCATAATACAGTATACAGGCCTTTGTTCTTTTGATACTTAGCCTATATTATGACCTCAACACTTATGCACAAAGATATATTTATTAGTGGCTATTGTCACGACCCGGCTCAGAGGTTGTGACAAAAAGGTAGGACGCAAAAACTTAATCAAAAGATTACCAGTTTATTTAACAAATTAAAACAAGATGCTAGACAAAGCATAAAAGAAAAAGACACGCAGGAGAGAAACCCCCTCTCTCTCTCTCCAAGCAGGAAGCAGGAAGCTCTTATCAGGAAGATACACAGGTGTCCTCTGAGATTAGCACCAGAGAAGTGTCAAAAACAAAGGCAGGACAAAGGCTCCCAACTGTCCTTCCATTTGGTCCCACTGTTTCAAAACAAAAGAGTAAGAAATCATATGAGAAAATGCAGCAACTGTTTTAATCTGTCTTATTCACTATCCTATTTAACTTAAGTACAGTAGGGGCTACTGTTTATGTAACAAAAGAGAAAATACTGTACTACCATTCAGCATACACAGCTTTATATACACATGACTGAGTGTCCATATTTCAATAATATAATTGACATAGACATTTTTTTACTATAGATAGGACTGCAATAATAAGAAAATGTATATTATGTCATGTAAGCCTTGTTCTAATAGCTGTCCAAGTTAACAAGTATGTTTCACCTATAAAAGATATGGTTAGATTCATATCGTTGCATAGTTTTGTCTTTAATAATGATCATTGTTCCCTCTGTTTGTATTCCCACACAATTCTCATGTTCAATTCCTCTCTAAGCTTTGTCTCATCAGGAACCTCACTTGGGTGCAAGATGGTTGAATTGCGTCCTCTGATTCACAATGCTTGTTCAACCCAGATGTCTCTACACCACCATTCAGAAATGTGTAATCACCCAGGAATGTTCAAGTGTTTTGATAAAAATCTAGCCCTTCCTTCACCAAGGTGTTAAATTGATCAGAAATGTTAGTAAAAACCTAATTATTTACGGATGAGCTAAAACATTTCATCATTAGGACACAAGTGTATTTTTTGTTGTTTTTAAATAATTCATTATAAATCTGTAATTTCCAACAGTGATAGACATTTGCAACATAGGCACTGGTAAACAATACACATTTTCATGAATTTAATGCCACCTTTGAGAAAATGAAACCTTCATTCACCAAGAAACACACACATTTCCTGGTGATTCCAAAGTTTTAAAGCAGAAGCTCGGTAGATCTGGTCGTTTCTTCGCTGATCTTGACTTTTGTTGTCGCATGTTTTCTCCACGAGCTCCCCCTGCAGCTGTGGGCCGTATATTTCTCAACACTGTAGTAAAAACAGCTCACTTACGCACCCTACTCCCCTTCTCTTTAGTTCTCTACCGCTGCTCATGTGCGTTTGTTATTATCGAGCCCGTAAAGCAGTTCATGTCTCTCGCTCGTTCTTGCTTGTTCTCGATTGTTCTCGCTTCTCACGAGACTTCCAATTTTTATTTTGCCGGGATGGTAGAGCCCAAGTTGCAAGGTTGCTTTTCTGCCTGGGAGCGGGGAAAGTCACCAACTTCTCCAGAACAGGTTGTTGTTACCAAGTTCTGCTTTAAAATCTAGGGGTTATCCAAGGTTCTACATATTCAATAGTATACAACCATTATGGAATTTACAGGTGGCAGACTTGTACATAAGAAATCCCACAAGACTGACAGCCTGATTGTGTCTGTCTACTTGTCTAGCCAGGGCAGTGTTGTACCAATTAATGCCACCCCAAGCAGATCAACCTGGCATAATTGTAATGAGCTGACCAGGATTCAAACACTGGCCATATTGATGAGGTTGTGCTGCCAGGCAGTGACTTAAAGTGCTGCACCACATACGGGTGGTCCACAATACTGATCATACATGTTTAAATGTGTGCCAATATTATGGCAAGACAAGACACTAAACTAAAAACTACACTTTCTACCTACTCATTCTCTACTGATTTCATTCACTAATAAGTGAATTTGTACACTTTACTGTAGCCTTGGTTTAAAACTATACAGAGCAACCAAAAACTGGTCTTGAAAACATCAAAACCAATGGTTCTCAAAACCTCTCGAAGGAACCCCCAGCCATGCAATATATTAGACCAGGGGTGTCAAACCGGTCCTAAGGCCAAGTGTATGCAGGTTTTCTCTTTTCCCTTGTACCAGACTGATGGAGAAGCTCACTAATTGGTTAGGATCTCCCCTCACCTGGCAGTCTAGGTCCTAATTATGCTCTAATTGAAGGGAAAGAGCAAAAACCAGCATACACTAAGGCCCTCCATGGAACAGGTTGCCCCACCCCTGTATTAGATGTATTCCAGAGCTACAGTAGCAAACCTGAATCTACTTGGAGAGCTTGTTCAGGGGTCCCCTTGGAGAGTTTTGAGAATCACTGTTTCAGGACATAGAGTGTGGTGTTGTAATGTTGCCTAAAATTCATACATACCAGGTCGCACACGGACACCATCGAATAAATCCCTGAAAAAGATGCATATGTTTTTTTTAATCATTCAACATTTACATTAGACTTGTTGCATTTAATCAACTGTGCAATGGATTGTCTTGTTTGTCTTCATCCTCCACACCAGGTTTCTATTCCCCTATTAGTAGTACCCCCTGTTTAATAATTCCCTTGTCCATCATTGTTTCCTGTCATTGTGACATCATGTGTCATGTTACATGCCTTCTTTGCTGCTGCTAGTGGATTCAGTATAAAGTTAAGTCTTCAGTTTAAGCCTTTGTTAATATTCCAGTGTCAGGTTGTTGGTATCGCCCAAAATATGTTATATTTTGTGCCTGTGTATTACATTTAATCAACATTACAATGTATGTTTATGGATTAATGCATCTCCCTCCTGCCTACCATTTACCAACATCATCAAAATTACCCTCATCACCAATTCTGGACCACAAAACCAGTTCCACCACAATATTTTATTGCTACTGTGTGGTCTGGTACATATTTAGACCTGGCTCACCAGGTGAATGCAATTAAAGACATAGAACAGAAACTCAGCAGGCTTTTTTATCTTTACAGTGTAGAAACAGACCACATTCCCAAAGTTGCTGGTACCAATCCCTAGAGCTGAACATAGAGACTACCATATTTTCCGGACTATACTGTATGTCGCACAAAAGTTTAAGTTGCACTCAGCAAAAAAAACGCATTGTTGCAAGGAAAAAACATATACTGTATAACTTGCTTTGGTTTATAAGTCTCATTTATATTTCAAGGCCCATTTAATGAACACATTTCTGGTAAACAAAGGCATGGTTATAAACTTATGCTTGTCTACTTACAATTTAGACGTGTATATATGTTTGTAGATATCTTCAAAAAACACCCCAAAATAAGACAAGACAGTACCAACAGCAAAATGAAATGAGCTGAAACGAGACCCCTACAACTGTAAACATAGCAGCTTCTTGCCATTGTAACTACCTATTTGAGTTATTTCCTGCACAAACATCTTATCACATGGACCATTATGTCCTCAGTAAAATCTTTTAATACATGGATCCATTCTCAACTGTTTTAAATGGTCAATATATTTGTCTGAGCGCTATATGAATCCAGTGTCATCTACTGTACACAGACACAATGCTTTTCTTTGTTTTGAAAAGAGATTAAGTCAAAATTTTAGCATGGTAAGCTGTAGGTGGGTGACAATCTGATATTTCTGTAGCGTGTTGCAACTTGAGCGGTAGAGTAGTCTGTAAGCATGTTCTTAAATCCAAACCACTCTATTTTGAGGCTGGAGGCCAAGCATTGTTCAACTGGAGTCTTTGGTATGACTTTGCACTTAAACCACAAGATATTTGAGGGTTTCAGTGTGACACCTTACCTATAAACACTTCAGCAAAGATTTTTACGTTGGAGCAACCATCCAATTACTGGCTGCCAAATTAACATTGAGGTTTTTGTTCCAAACCAAATGTAATGTGAATTGACACTGTTGTATTATGATGAACGATTGGCTTGTAAACTACCTTTGCTACTTTTTTTTTTTTTTTTTTACCATACCTTAGGTGATGGTTCGGAATCAATTAATCTAGGGTTTTTTGGCACCTTGACATCGAGCCAAACAACCCCTCATCAGCTTATATCCCTTGTTATAACATTGGTCGAGTTAGCGCTATCAGCTGATTGACTAAACGCATGCGCTAATGGATCCAAACGTGCTTCGTACATTTACCCCACTAATAATGCCCAGAATCATACCAAACTTTGACAGTAGTACAAATAGGTTCTGAACTTATAAAATGAGGCATTGCAAAGTTTGTAAGTACAACAGAAGTATATTTAAATAACACTTTCCTGATGGGTGGCTGCTAATCTCAGATGCTACCACACCAGATCCCGTGACATCACACACAGAGCACATCTCCTCCATTAGTTATAGCTCCTCGTCCGTGTATTCAGGTTCGAATATGTACGGTCGACCTTTGAAATTGATCCACACATTGTTGCATTCGATGCTCACCTCAAACTCAGCTATCCTGCTATTCGCTCGTTTCTTGCTTGTTTGTGTCTTCCGGCAATTGATGTTGTGCTCTGTGCGTGATCTCGCGGGATGTCGTGCGTTAGGAGCCATCAGGCAAGATTTATTTAAATACTTCTGGTGTTCTTACAAACTTTGCTATGCCTCGTTTTATTTACATTTACATTTATTCATTTAGCTGACGCTTTTATCCAAAGCGACTTACAATTGCTATACATGTCAGAGGTCGCACGCCTCTGGAGCAATTAGGGGTTAAGTGTCTTGCTCAGGGACACATTGGTGTCTCACAGTGGATTCGAACCCGGGTCTCTCACACCAAAGGCATGTGTATTATCCATTGCGCTATCACCACACACAAAAGTACAAAGTACAAAAACTATTTGTACTACTGTCGAAGTTTGGTACGATTCTGGGCATTATTATTATTGGGGTAATGTACGAAGCACCATTAGCGCATGCATTTAGTCAATCAGCTGATAGCGCTTTCTCGACCAATGTTTTTAACAAGGGATATAAGCTGATGAGGGGTTGTTTGGAACGATGTCCAAAGTTGCAAAAAAAAAACAGGGGTTAACTTACTCCGAACCATCACTTTATATGTCTTACTGACATTTATTATGCAAAATGTATATTTTATGAACCAAAAGCAATTGGGCTTCCAGATTTGGGGATTTTATTTAAAAAAGAACATATACTAATTGTTATTTTGCAAAGTTATATCAAAAGCATTAATCTGCACAGACCCTTTCTCTCCAGATGATGTACTGTAAGACTTGTGCTAGCTCTACCCTTTTCTCCCTGAGTGAGAGAGTTGACTGATGGATCAGGCCGTTAAATAAGTACTTCTAACGATTTAGGAACATAGACAATATATAGAATTTTATTGTATTCACTTTTAAGAATTTGTTTAAGCCCTGCTCTGCTCCTAGTCTGTGTTTACCACTGTCCTGTAATAAAAAAATACAACCCCCACAAAAAGACATCTATATGAAATAGAAGAATCAATAACTTACCAGATCCCCTCTTTTTTTTAGAATCTTTGAATAAAGAAAGTTTCCGGACGATGTCCGCTCTGCAGACCTATATGATCACAACTGACATAAGCATTACGGAAGCATTGATGTTTTGTAATCAACATTATTGGATCACTTCAGAATGCAGTATATCAATAAGATTATAAAGGAAAAGGAAACAAGATATTATACAGATACTTCACTTTTACATGTACAGGCAATTAAAACACTATGATCACCTTGATCTCAGATCTCTGTCGCGCTTTTTGGCAAGACAAGCACAGTAAAGGGCCAAGACGTTCCAAATACTTGCGTATCTTTTGACAGCTTTTTCTCCCTTTCTTTTTTGGGACAACTTCTTTGTTTTTGGTGTCCTTGACTGCAACAAGTTATGATGGACAACAGTATTTATAGGTTATTTTCTACATTTGTTTTTCATGGTTCTAAAGTGGGCCTAAACTCAATGTGAATGAATGCCTACCGTGCTCTGCAGGCTGAACCAAATCACCACAGAATGTTGTTTGTGCCATGTCTTCACACTCGGCAACATCCATCGTGGATTCTGTCACTGCAGCATCTGGTCCAGCAGAATCCTCACACACAGTTTCATTTTCCTCCACAGATGGGTTAAGGGTGAGCACCACAGTGTCAGATTCATTTTCCTCCACACATGGGTTAAGGGTGAGCACCACAGTGTCAGATTCTAAAGGACCTTATAACAAAAGAAGAGTGTCATATAATGTTCTACCCATTACATAATAACAACATTTTTCAAAGGTGGACATTACAAAGAGAGTTCACAGATACAGGCAATGTGATCATGTTTCATAAGAGCATAGTTACAAAAAAAACGGATCTCCACATTAACTCTAAGAATAATTACCCTAGAGCTCTGGAAAATATTGAGACCTGCATTTTCTTTCAAGAGTAAATGGATGGTCACAAGCCATCAAACAATGCTGAGCTGGTTGAATATTTGCACCAGGAATGGCATAAAATCACCCAAGAACAATGTCAAACACGGGTGGAGAGCATTTCGAGATGCATGATAGCCAATTATTTTGAGACAATTATTACACCAAATATTGATTTCTGAACTCTTCCTAAGTTAACATATTAGAATTGTGTGGTTTAATAACAAATATTAACTAATTTTCTTTGCATCGTTTGAGGTCTGACAAACACTTCATGTTTTTGTTATTTTGACCAGATGATATTTTCTGCCAATACGTGATTTGAATGACAATATATCTATATATTTTTTATTTTAGATAAATGCTGTCAATAGTTTATGGAATAAAACCAAAATTGTTAATTTCAACCAATTTCATACCTATCAATAGTAAAACCAGGGATACTGATGATCAGTGTTGGGTATAGTTACTTTGGAAAGTAGTTAATTAGGTTACAACGTTACCATCAATTAAAAGTAATCCGTTACGTTACTGCGTTATCTATTCATAAAAGTAACGCGTTAGAGTACTCATGCGTTACCAAAAATTAAAAGCCGCTTGCAGCGCCTCACACGCTGCAGCTTAATTGACAGACACGGCCCCCTTTAAATGCACCTAGAAGTCGTGACTCCTGGCAATGAATAACGACAGTCATCCGACTAAATTAACACTGCAGGATAACAATAACAGGAAAGACAGTCATAGGCTATTCCACATAGCGTTTTATTTATTTATTATCACAGAACATATTAATCAAAATTCACTCCTTCCCAGCCCGGGTAGTAGAGATGCGCGGATGGGCTATTATTTCAATAAAAAAATCAATAATTATAATGGCGATATTATTTCAGTATAGAAATGCAGACATCCCAAGTCTATCGGAAGTTCCGTGAGTCTCCCGCATATTGATAGCGGCTCACTGATGCCCGCGAATTAGTTAAAATCTCCCGGAATCTAGAGCGAGCGTGCCCGCGAGACAGAGACTGTGCTCCAAACCGCGCAGCGCGTGCATGGCAGAGCGGGAGAGAGAGAGAGCAAGAGCGCGTGTGCCTTAATGAAGCTGGAGGGTGGTGGGGTATTGAAGCGCAGAAACACTGTCTTGATCCTGGGGGAAATTTTTTATTCGGGATTTTCCTTTCCTTAAAATAACGGATTACTTTTTTTTAAAAATAACGAAGTTACTGATTACTTAACGCACAAAACTAACGCGTTAAGTTACACATTTCACGAAAAAGGTAATTAGAGTACTCTAACGCGTTACTTTATAACGCGTTACCCACAACACTGCTGATGATGTTGCAGTGTTCATGTCATGGTTTCCCCTGCATGTCTGTATCTTGTTTCTATGGGATTCCATTAATGGTTTTCCTAGTGTTTCCCTGTCTTGTGTTTAGTGTAATCCGGTTATGGTTTTTCCTTTGTCTCTGTGTTTAGTTTAGTATATTGCATTCCTGGTTTTTAGTTTTTCCTGGACATGATTATCACACAGCGTTTATGGACTTCCTATGCTTCTTCAGTTCAGTTCCATTACTCGCACTTGGTTTACATTATCTGTATTTATATTTAGTCTGCGCTTGTTCGTTGATTCTTTGTCAGTCATTGTTTCTGTCAAAGGCTGTTACTGTACATGTTGTGTGCTCCTCCAATTCAACTTCAAGATTTAGGTTTCCAGTTTTCATTTACCAGTATTATAATATTTTATTTCACTTTTAATGTTTGTTTTGTAAATCTGAAGAACTACTGTGATGCTTGTTGAGAAATGGAATTCAGTTCAAATGTTCAAACAGTTTAGAATGGTATAACTAGATGAGAGTGTTATGCATTTAGGATCTTGAGGCCTATTTGATTTTCTGCAGGGTCATTTAAGACACTGAGGGCCAGATGTACGTACATTTGCGAGCGCAACGTTATTAGCGGCTTGAAGAAGACGCAGAAAGCACTTTTATTGAGACCACACCTTGCTTCATATTCACGTAGGTTGCAGGTGTTTGTGTAGTCTGCGCCTTTCTCCGCCCACTACATCGTACACTGCACCCTTTAAACGTGCAATTGAATGGGCCTCTTTCTCTCTCTATCGGTCAATCAAAACTGTGAAAAAAAGATTTAGCAATATGATCTGCTTGTTTATGAGTAGGCATCGAATTTAAATATTATACATGGCCGGAATTCCACACCGACACAAATGAATGCCATCTGGACCGAAATTACAAAGGATGTTGTAATATCCTCGACCCTCAAACAGGTGGAAATGGTGAAAAAAGGTGGCACGACCTTAAACTTTATGAAGAAAAAGTTGGCTTTAACAGACGATGCAGGTCCCGCAGTACACAAATTCAATGTACCACAATTCAAGACGTTGTGCATTAACGCTGGTTGCTGTGGAATGCATGGAATGAGTTGATAGCTGCTTAGATCACATTAGAAAATGAAGGTAAGTCTGAATAAGATAATTAGTCGTGATTGTAAATGGACATTGTATAGGTCCCATTTAGGTCTATTTATATTTTTTTAATAATGATGTCTATATCCTACTGTACAAATAATATTCACCCACCCGGCCATTGATGATATTTAAAAAAGTGACCGGGATTATTGCAACACTTAAAATGTTCATTTATACTCGTCCACACATGGTTTTGTATTTTCCAATTAAAATGTCTAACATGCTAATAAAACGTAACTATAATATATGCCATCTTTAATATATGTAGCCTTAAAGGACAAGTTCGGTATTTTACACTTAAAGCCCTGTTTACAGATCGTATCTGATGAAATAGAACGGTTAAGATTAAAGTTTGGACACATACTGCTGTCCTGAGAATTTTAGGTTTATTTCGCCTTTCCCCCCCCCACCCCCACAATGGTTGTCTATGTGCACTGGAAGATTCCTTCCTAAAAACACATTAAACTTTCGTTTACAAAGACGTGAAACTCACCGAGTGGTCAGGGGTGTTCACTGATACGGCCCCCAAAAAAATCGCTTTTTTAAAAATCGAGATTTATGTAGTTTTTGTCCAACTCCATGACTTGTATTGAATGTGCTGTGTGAGGTACGGTATTACTCCGCCGCTGGAGTGTCTATTATTCAAGCTCTCAACGGAAGA
Organism: Phoxinus dragarum; assembly: GCA_033366665.1. Taxonomy (NCBI): domain Eukaryota; kingdom Metazoa; phylum Chordata; class Actinopteri; order Cypriniformes; family Leuciscidae; genus Phoxinus; species Phoxinus dragarum. The sequence continues at coordinate 17,681 of JARPMJ010001346.1, read as the reverse complement.
ATCACGGGTGTGACACGTTTGGCAAAATAGGTCCACAAAATCTAAATAAACCTAAAATTCTCGGGACAGCAGCATGTGTCCAAATTTTAATCTTAACCATTTTATTTCATCAGATACGATCTGTAAACAGGGCTTTAAGTGTAAAATACCGAACTTGTCCTTTAAGGCTACGTTTGGAGTTTTGGTTAGGCTATTGGCCATCTTTAAGTGTAAGCTTAATAAATTGATTTTGTGTTTGGTCATTTCATTTTGGTAATTTGTCTGTGGGATGACAAGGGTCACGCACATGGTTCATCCAACCATTATGTCGCTTAAACCAACAACTTTTTCCTCGCTAACTAATAAGGATAATAGAAAATGTCATAGAGCATAATTGTGATTTGCATTTGGTATATTAGCCTATTAGAAATAGTACTACGCATATCCTGGTTTGCACCTGCTTTTCCGAGGCGGAGGATTTTTACCGCAAAATAGAGACGCGCTGTCAGTGGCGGTTTTAGTAGGCTACATAACGTCGAATACATAATTAGGCGCAGTTAACGCTTCCCCTCCCATCTCTTTATGTGATCCTCCCATGAATGCATATGCATTACACGGAAGGCGCTATTAGCCATTTTCAGTTTCTGTTAGACCTGGGATTGGCTAAGATGTTCAGTTCCAAATAGATAAATACTGAGAGAAGTCAGAGTAAAGAGCAGTTCCTGGGCCAGAGGCCCCGAGAAGTCCTGACGTGGGAATCTTCAGGAATATTTTGAATTTGTACCTGACTGTTCCTGACCAGCTGTGATTGTCCTGTGTTGAGATGAGACAAACACTTTTTCACCGTGGCCTGCATTTTTGAACATCCCTTTCTACGTCAGTGTGGCGTTGACCGAAAAAAAAGTCGGTAATAGGGCTGAACGATATTCGGTTTTAACATCGACATCACGATGTGCGAGTGAGCGATAGTCACATCGCCGGAACATGCGATGTGAAGGGTAGTAGCACAGTAGCACCAGCGGGAGATATTACATGGATATTACATGCGCTTCATAAGGGCACGCGCGCCGCAGTCTCTTGCTCTCTCTCCCTCTCTGCCGTGCACGCGCTGCACGGTTTGGAGCAGTCTCTGTCTCGCGGGCGCGCTCACTCTAGATTCTGGAGATTTTAACTAATTTGCGGGCATCAGTGAGCCGCTATCAATATGCGGGAGACTTGGGATGCCTGTATTTCTATACTGAAATAATATCGGCATTAGAATTATTGATTTTTCATTAGGCTATTTTTTTGGTGCTCCCTCAGCTCTTGATGCGCGTGGTGGGAGCGGCGGCACTGACAGGCGGTATGGTGTAAAGCTTCTGTTTAAATGTGTTCGGCTTTTCTGTTTACAGAAACATGTTCTCTTATCTGTTTAGAAGATTTAATGCAAAATATATTAAAGTTTTATATCATTTTGTTTATTTCATATGATTATGATGACCAACACCAACACTGCTTTACTTTGGCATTTTGGCTAAGAAAAGTTGACTTAAAAGATTGTGAACCAAAATGCTTAAGTTGTTTTATAAAAAATATATTTATTTTAAGTTATATTGTTGTAAACCAATCAGGGGGTTGGTGTAAAGCTGCTGTTTTATTTAAAAATGTGTTCTGCTTTTGTGTTTACAGAAATGTTCTAATTTTGGAATAAAATATTAAGTGACCTTTTTGTCACTTGTAATGAAGCTTGCATACTAGTGAAATTTTTATCATGGAATGGTAATTATTGTCTTGAGCCTGGAGTTATGGCTCTCAATATCGCAATATATATCGATCGTCTGCAGTCACGATGGGCGAGAATGCACTCTGGTATTGTGAACTGAATAAACAGAATTGCTGTATCCTAACGAAATCATATAAGTATGTTGCACACATTTAAAATAGATCCATTGGTTGTGTGTGTAGGCCTAATGCATGTTAAACTTTGTCATTTTTGCAGCAATTGCACTCAGAATGAGACTTACAGTTTATTAGCACGTATTAAGCTGTTTCCACTCTCAATTTAAATTGAGTGATAATGTGACAAATGGCCTTTAAGCCAAATGCATTCAAAATATTTTAAGGAAAATAATTGTTTGAAAATTAATCTAGCAAAAAGTACTGTATTTAAGAATCAACCACTTGTATGTAGGCCTATTTGGCAGTAGGGTTACAGTTTACTAGTGAGGTTTAATAGGTTTTTTTTAATGGAACTAGGGTTAGGGGTAAGGTGAAACATATATATTTATTGGTACTAGGGTGTTAGGGTCAAGGGTGCAGCGGCGGTTCTAGGGGGGGCAGTGCCCCTGTGACAACAAGCTTGGACCCCCTGTGGCTAGCCTAAACAATAATGTATATTGTAACTGGCCCCCCTAACAGTACAACTGGCCCCAGCTTGGCCCCCCCCAGTTGAAATGTTCTAGAACTGCCACTGGGGCGTAGGACTAAATGAGATGTTGGAGGGGACAGTGTTCTTACTATGCCAGGGATCTCAGTGCAAATTGTAGTTGGGGTCCCTGTGAATTCCATCACAGTTGTTAAGTGTGAATATATGTAATCATCCCATATATGTTCTGAATTAAGTCTTCCATGTTGAATGAGCTGTGAAAAGAATCAGACCTCTTAGTGGCATATGCTTCAAAGGAATCATGTTATCACTCTCCGACCATCTTGTACCTTGTTATCAACAAGATAACGCTTAAAGCGTGAATTGAACATTACAATTTGATTATGCTGAAAAATTGGGTAACCCATTTTGTGTGTGTGTGTGTGTGTGTGTGTGTGTGTGTGATCAGGTATGCAGCCACAAGACAAATCGAGCATTTGGGCCAGCACAGATTGCACTTCACGACCATGAATATGCCTGGGCGAATCAGTTTCTGGCCATAAAGGACAGACTGCCGGGCGGGGAGGAAGCCAAAATTTTTTTTTTTACGTCCCAGCCCAACCCGTGTAAAAATTTGAATGGGTATTTCCGGGAGGCGTGGAAGGAGATGGGCCTCCCTGGATGACCGACCTTCACTGACGTAAGAACGTCAATCGCCAGCCACGTAAGTGTCTTCTCACATGAGCACATATTTTTGGTTATCACTCATCTTTATCTTATCAATTTTCCTTTGTTTTCCCTTCTTTTCCTCTGTGTTTGTAGGCCAAGTTCACGCACGCGTCTGAAAACCGAGAAAAGTTGGCCAAGTTCATGTGCCATGACGTGCGCACGGCTGACGAGTTCTATGTCACAAACTTGTCAGTGAAGCAGGCCGTCGAGCACCGGATACTTTTCCAGACGGCACTCCAGGGACAGGAGCGTTCACCGCCCGAGACAGCCCCGTCAACGCAGAAGAGAAAGCGGCCCCGGAAAAGTGCACCTCAGCCCCGCAAGCGGTCAAGGATTGATTCCGACGTGGCGTCGAGCAGCACCAGCCCAGAAGATGCTGTACCAGAGCCAGCGGTGTCCAGTCCAGGGTCCAATAAGGTAAACTGATATCATGTACTGAGACTGCATCCATAGATGTTGTCTTGATTTGCAGACTAATGATAAATTGTTCTCCATGTATTTTCTTTGACAGGATGAGAGTTCACAACAACAAGGCTCTGGAGAAATGGCGGCTGTGGAGCTCAAGAAACTGAGGGTGGTCCTGACTCCAATGGGCCTTGAGGGTGGTCCTGACTCCAATGGGCCTTAAGGCGAGGCTAAGGCCACGGCGGATATCGGCGTTGCAAATTAAAAAAATAGTTTCTCTGTCAAAGACAAAAGAGGCGGCGAAGAAGGTCAAGAAATCTCTTGAAATGCACCGCAGAAAAAGGTGACTTGATCTTCCCCCGTACATTTTTACATTTGACCTTTTTCTTCTCTTTTTAATTCAGTGTGGTTTTTAGTGTGTTCTTTATTGTTTAATGTGTTTTCTTCATAGTTGTGTACAGTACATCCAATCTTGTGTCCGTAAACGGGTAAAAACCATGGTAAAAACGGGTAAAACAGTGGATTGACCTGGCGTTTACTTTTATTTGATTGGAAGCTCAACTTATCGCCTAGCAACTGCCTGTGCTGTTGGTCGGTCGCGCGCGCATCAACACACATCCAAGATGATACAGTGTGAGTTTAGTTGCTAGCTAGCTTTTTAAAAACTGTCTATTTACATCTATTGTGTGAAATGGGGGGAGAGACGGACGAGGAGGATAACACAACAAAATCGGATGAGAAAATCGGATGTCAAAGAAAATACTATTTACAACCTACAACTCAGACCCCCAAAAAAATAATAATAATCTGAGTGTCCCGGTTTTTCACAAATCAAAGGTGGCAACCCAGCCCGACCGATGCGGACTTTCAAATATCAAATGAAAGCCTATGTCTAAAGCGTGTGTACAAGTTTGGTAGGGGCTACATTCTTGCAAGTAAATATATAAGATGTACAAAATCATATTTTAGGATACCTAACATGTCTGTGATATTTGTTTATTTGTCTTGCCTCAAGCTATAATGCAAATCGATTTGTAAAACTTGCAGATTCATCTATGGTAGCTTGATATTATAATATGGACAATATATGGTTATTATAGCTACCACTCAAACATTGCATTGAAGTATCATATAGATTCAGTAAAACGGTAACCAATACACTAGGCTACTATAATGACGCTGGCTTGTAAACGTGAGCATCACGATCATTTGTCGTTTGAAAAAAAATAAAACCCATGAAATTATATTCATATGACATGCTGAAATATATGCCACTGTACCTGGGATGAAGACATTTCACACGCGACGCAAGCAGAACACCTGCATGTGAACTCCTCCTACAGTGTTTAGGGCTATCATGGTTGTCAACAAATGCACGTGCATGTAGGATGACAGTTTACGACAGTAGTAGAGGACAATACTATTTCCCAACTGTAGGGGGACCCCGAGAGCAAAAGTTACCTGGTGTTACTTTAAGAAGAGCCAAAAAATTAAATTTTTGAAGTCTGGAGGACTGCGTGGAAGCAGCATTGGGAGGATTGGACCCTATCCACTTTACATGGAAAGTTTTGAATCCCTTTTAGAAAACAAAGAAGTATCTGATGTATTTTTTTTTTCATACGTGTATGTAAAAAAAATTCAAGGGATAGTTCACTCTAGAGCTGCACGATTCTGGATGGAAGTTGAGCATTACATTTTGTTGTTTCAAATACATATTACGATCCCCCCACAATTCTGAATAGACAACTAAACAAAATAAATTGCAATTTAATAGAGATTCTGATCAAATGTTAATTTCTGCACTTCAACTTTTTTTTTAATAAATTTGAATAAACTATAAAAAAAATATATACATTAATAAATAAAAAATAATAAAAAAAAACATTCAATGGCACACTCATAAAGACTTCACTTGTTTCCTTACTGGATGAACCAGCGTTTTGAACATCTTTTGAATGAATGATTCAATGACATTTTTTGTCTACTCTACTCCTAGTACTCCTGCCCTGAGAGCAGGGCTTAATTTGAGACGGAACACGCCGGAACATGATCCGGCACCTCCTGTGTCACTAAAATTAATTGCCTGGATGAAAAAAAAAAAAATTACTGTTTGTGTAGTGTTCAATGTTTGTGACACATGACTTGCACGCTTGTTGTACGAGTTGAGATTGCTGTTAGCCTCGATCGTTTCACTCAGGGGAAAAATGTCAAAAAGACAGGAAAGTTTGCTTAACTTTTTCAAATGCGCTGGACAGTCAGATCCCAAACAAGCAAAAATCGTTTCCGCTGATCAAAAAGGAGACCACGGTGGACACAGTAGCCTAGTATCGATATCTCGTTATTTCGACACAATAAGGGGACATCCTAATCTGCATTAAGCCACATTAAGCGTTCTTATAGCCTAATGGTTTTCTATGGGAGGAAAATGCTTAACTGTTCATATTATGGGCTCATCTGATTTTTTGTACATAGCCTATTTGTTAGGATTTTAGTATCATAATGATTAGGCTAATAAATGCATGCACAATTATCCGTGAACTTTTTTTGGACAAATGCCTTTCAACTTGTGTGTGCAAAATTCAGAATTAAATTAATGTGCAGAAATTTGTACAAATAGAGAGTAGGCTATGTAGGCCTACTATACTGTTGTAGCCATTAAAAAAAGCGCGTTTCATATTTGTTAAAATATTAATGTTATTTTTTTTTCCATTTATGTTGATTTATGAAAAGTGAACAGCACTGCCGAGTAAGATAGGATGCGCAATATGAGACATGGAGCAGGTCAGACATGATTTTGACCGTTGAAGTTGTTATAGAAAGCCTTTCTTTAAAGTGAATTTCGTTTTGTATAAATTGTATCTTAATTTTAATCAATTTTTCATCAACCAATTGCTTGTATTTAATGAATAGGCCGACGAAACAAATATAACGGAGGCGCCCGCGCGCTCACTTGCATTGCATGTAAACTAGAGCACATCCTAACTTAACAAAACTCAGTTGATGCCTCACACAGACATGACAAATACATCAAATACACAAAGCTTGAAATGTCTTTAAACTAAATAATTCAAAACGTAAAAAGAAAAAGGCTACTCTCTGATTATGTAATCCATTATTAGACTTATTTATGTGCATTTCTCTCTATAAGCGCGTTCACACGGAGATGGCGATCGTCAACTTCATCTTTGCAGCCGACACTTTTAGAGAAAACATATAAAAATCAATACACGCGTCACCGGATTTACAGATGCACGCACACATATCATTTTGAAATAACAAGATATTGTGTTGGAATAACATTATTATTAATAATAGCCTACATCTTTAAGAATAGGCCTATTTGATTGAATGCTGAATGTTGCGCTTGTTCAATTTAATAAAATTAAAACTTTAATTGTGATCATTAACATAACTGAATATTAAATATTTAGTGACCAAGTTTTGAGCAGCTCCCCGTCAATGATCTAGCAGCACCCACTCAGCACATGCTACCGCCTTTTTTTTTTTTTTTTTTTTTTCTCATTACCTCCAACCCCCGTTTTGAGTCGCCGGGTCGTTTTGAGTCGTTTACCCCCAAACAGCAATTACATTACTTTAAATGAGATTACGGTTATAAACATGAACCTCGTCTGACACGCAAAGGGTTGCTGTAATTTATAGTAATATTTTTAGAATTACTAAGAAGTCTAGTTTGAAATATAATTATTTTGAAGTGTTGGTGCTTAACTGTAAAAATATATAGTGTAAATGATAAATCACGTTTGAGATTTGTGCTGGCTACTGTATAAAGGCCACCAGGGCACCATACAGACGTCATCAAAGAATTTGCTGATTTTCTATCAGAATTGGTATTGGCTGCAGATAAAGCCCTAATTGTTGGTGGTTTTAACATACATGTAGATAACGAAAAAGATGCATTGGGATTGGCATTTAAAGACTCTATTGGAGTTAGACAGCATGTGTCAGGACCTACTCATTGTCGTAATCATACTCTAGATTATATATTATCACATGGAACTGCAAAGCCGACTCCGTGTCATAAATATGTTAGACCTATCACTTCTGCCACTAAAGATAGCTTTATCAATAATCTTCCTAATCTTTTCCAGCACTTTAGACACAGTTGCTCCTTTGCGCTTAAAGAAGATTAAAGAACATAGTTCAACACCAAAACTAACGAAAAAGAAAGCTTCAAACCCAGACATTTCCAAGCAGCACAGCAGTAAGGTCTTTATGAACTTCTTTACTAACAAGATTGATAATAATAGGCAGCGACATTCTAACTATGCAACCGTCTAATACAGTATTGCATCAGACAGTGCATTGTAGTCTCCCTGAGGAATTTTTTTATTAATTCATTGCTATAGGAGAGGAAGAATTTTCTAAACTTGTAAAATCATCTAAATCGACAACATGTTAGACCCTATACCGACTAAGCCAAAGTGTGGCCACTTCTCAAAGTGTGGTACGAGTACCACTAATGGTACGCAGAGGAATCACTGAATTTCGCACGTACGATCAAACCGGTGTGATCAGTCTTGGCTGGTCCCTGGAGTGTACGTTTACACCGGTGTGAGTAGAACGGTCAGTGCATCACGTGATCATCAACTGCTAAATTCAAATGTGCTTTCGCAGTTGGCTGGCGCTGAGCCAGAGACGGACGTGCTCCGCGCTGTCATATAGTGAATAAAGATATGAATATACAGAATATGTACAAGTAATAAAACAAAAACACAGGAGTGTGGGACCATGAGCGATGCTAAAGCAAAGAAATAAACCAAACACTCTAAAATTACACCATTTAATGCACAACTAACAAAGTTTGTCTTCGGCAACGGATTGCCAACTAAACTGCATTAACTAACAAACAAATACATGGGGTAGCATCCACTGGATTCTAAAACGCTTAACGTGGCTTACTGTACTAAGACAGTGATATTAAAGAACCAAACTCAGTACACATCATATTAATAAACCATACTATGTATAAAAAAAAATCAGATGAGCCCAGAATATGAACAGCGCGTTTAATTACGCGTTAAGCATTTTCTTACCATATAGAAAACCGTTATAAGAAAACGCTTAACGTGGCTTATTGTACCAAGACAGTGATATTAAAAGACCAAGCTCGGTAGGCTATACGTCATATTAATATACCATTTTACAGCTTGATGCCCTCTGAAATTCAAATAAAAAGTATGACTGCCTGTAGTACAGTGAGAGCACCATTGCGTCCACTGGAAGTTCTCGCCATTCATTTTGGGATTTTATCATTTTGTTGATGCTCTCACTTACTGTATTTTCTTGACTATAAGTCGCTCCAGAGGATAAAGTTGCATCAGTCAAAAAATGTGTCATGAAGAGGAAAAAAACATATATAAGTCGCACTGGACTATAAGTCGCTTATTTAGAAATTTATTTTTATTTATTCCTCCTCCTCCTCCTCCTCCACTGTAACTGCTGGGGCCGGCTCCACTCTGCACACCTCACTTTTTAATGCTCCTCATTTTAGATGACCAACAATCACATACATATTTAAGAACTGGGATGTGCTGTGTGGAGGGCCTGAAGAAGCTCTGCACTGCTGTCCTCTACCTCTTTTTAATGCATCTCATCATACATTTAATCACACAATCAATCAATATGTAGGGAAAAGGGTGGTGCTTGGGATGGATCTGAATAAGTTCTACCCCCTGCGCTGCACCTCTTTTAATGCACTTAGACCTCATTTAGACTTAGAAGGCACATATTACAGGGATAGTGGGGTGTGTAAATGAGCTGGCCCGTCAGTAGGACAACAACTGATGATGGGAGCAGGGGAGGGCTTCCCCCATCCCCACGAAGCCCCACTCCACCCCTGGGATTACTGTGTTCCTCGGCCCCGGTGAGGGGTGGAGCAGTCTGAGGAAAGATCCGTTGAGCCTGACCCAACCCAACCCAACTCATCCCCTCCTATAACTATGGGACAGTACTTTAACTTTAATTATAACAACCAATACTACACCAGTCCTGCTGATCTCAACATTCAAACACAGAACACTTAATCATACACAAACATAAACGCATGGTCATGTTTATTCCTACGCACTCACACACACACACAGGTTTATTCATACGCGCACACACACACAGGCACTCGCACGCACATACACGCCCTCCTTTTCCACCATTATGGTAACCAACCCCTTTTTTTTTTTTTTTTTTTCTTATGTTGAATGTGTGAAACATGCTCTCTCCATATTTTTATAATATCAAACAATCATTGTATGTTTTATGTCTTTTACACTTTGTTTGGGTTTTGTACGTGTGAAGTTTTGCCAATAAAAATAAAAATAAATATATATATATATATATATTTTTACATATTTCATATATCAATACATATCTCTTGCGTTTCAACCACGGTAAGAAAAAAACCATACTGTCCCAGCCCTAGTAGACAGTAGTGTTTTCTCTTGGTTCATCTCAGTCAGTATGAATACATTTTTATATATAAGTCGCACCTGACTATAAGTCGCAGGACCAGCAAAACTATGAAAAAAAGTGTGACCTTTAGTCTGGAAAATACGGTATATTGTTTGTTGCTGTTTTGTCTTTAAATGTACAGAATTGTTTGGTGTAGTATGCACCCGTTTTCACAAATGTCTGCTTTCAGGTGATGGTCAAAGTAGCAGAGGAATCCTTCTGACCATACTTTTGCGAAGGCATCATAGCGGGCATCAAACTCATTTGGACAGGAGGAATCAATGAGCTGATCAACATGGTCTTTTAGGACCTTCACATAATCCCTTTTCCCCCCATGTGTCTTAACCCAATATTCCACATCTCGTAAGATGTGGTTGCGGCAGAACACTACACTTACATTGGTTATGTTTTTTTTTTCAAAACACCTTTCTCCCTGTCAACTGTCACTGGTATATTTTGGTATTTTTTTTGAGTTCATTCCCAGCTTTCCAAAAATTTCAGTCAGAAATTTCTCATGGTTTTGCTTAAATTTACGTTCATGTAACATGAAGCCAACTGGATACACTGGGTCATTGACCAGTGCAGTGTTTCTCATAGGCCAGCACAGACACATAAAAATCCCCCATTTGAAATGTTGTGTCATTACTTATAATTTGTGGGTACTCAAACCTCACTGATTCATCGAAGTTTGCACATGCAAAATCAACAATGTCTGTCATGCCGGCATAAACAAGAAGGTCCGGGAATGTCGTAATGTGCCATATGAAACCGGGTAGTTGGTATGCCAATTCATGCAAACTAAAGAGTTCATCTCGTGAGATTTGTTGTTTGCCTCGTTGTCAATATACTGTGTTTTGGACTCGTTTAAGGTTTTGTGGGGTGTTCACTGCCATGTGCTCCAGATTACCACTCCATGTTTTAGCAAGGCCAGTTTTCTAGATGTTTGAAGGGGCTTGACCATGGTCATTTGTATGTCATACAAGTATGTCAGAGAAAATTTTTTTTTGGAGGGAATGAGCCCTTAACCAAAGAGTAAATGCACTTCCTGAATTCTGAGGAGGTGCCTTTTTCACAATCACCAGTCTAATATCACAATCACTCTAATATGATAGTAGCGTTTCAAAACTCTTCCCCCATACTTTCTAATGTTGTGATTATTTGAACCTTTCTGCTTCCACATCATTTGGTCAAATCTAAACTCCATGTTGGGTTTATCTGACTGTGAACTTTTATAAAGGAAGACATCACCACCCTTTGGGTGAAATGGTGGTTCGCTGGAAATTAACTCCTTGTGTTTTTCAACATCATCTAGAATTTTCTTCTGCTTCTTTAAGTATAAACTCTGACTGTTTTTGCATTAAAGTCATTTTTATATTCACCTGTGTCTGTGAATTTACAACAAAGGGGGAAAAAAAGACAATGCAATACAAAATATAATATATGTATATTAATACCCTGTAATACAACAAAATATAATAATAATTAATATAATATAAGTATATTAATACCCTGGTAATTAGTATGACACCAGTGAAAATTAGTTGTAGCCTTTAAAAAGACTTATTATAAAGAAATTTCGATTCCAAAAATCTGAATGCAACTGAATGACAGGAAGACCTAGCAACTCTACTCTAGCACGGCGACTGCACAAATGACAAGTTGTGGTGCATGCCACTGGCAGTGTCTTATATATACCTACAGATGACAGTTACAAGAATTTCAAAAGATTACATTATGTGGTGATTGGACGATTCAAAAACAAAGATTTGTGATTGGTTGTAGGCAACCATGTGCTTTAAAGGGGGCGTGTTTACAAAAGGGAGATGAAAATAATTATTTTTTTTTTTTTTTTTTACTCGACAGCCTTTTCTTATAACGGTTTTCTATGGTAAGGTAATGCTTAACGCGTAATTAAACGCGTTGCGTTCATATTCTGGGCTCATCTGATTTTTTATACATAGTATGGTTTATTAATATGATGCGTACTGAGTTTGGTCTTTTAACACTAGACCTCCCAAGATGGTCATTTGTCATTATTGATACATAAATCCGCTACATTTTCCGCCTATTGGTACCCGTTTGCGCCGTTCAGATGAACCCACTTGGAGGAAGACATGTTAACCTTTTTTCGTAATTATTTTTTGTTCGCTGAAAATCGTTCTAAAGCACTTTGTTTTCTTGTTTAGCTATTGTTCATGTTTTTTCTTAGCATGTTTTTGTGTGTAAGTACTGCATTGTGCTGCATACGTGTCCATGAAAGTTTTTAATGTATTAAAATGTTTATAGTGTTTTTGTTATTGTATATATGTTATAAGTTATTGTATCATAAGATTTGTTTTTATTGTTTAAGGATTGATTAAACTTATTTACAAACAGGGCTGTAGGCTAACGGTATGAAGCTTTGCCGTTTCCTAACATTTTTGCATGTCTTTTCACGTTGTGAGTGCGGTGGGAGAAAAAAAGGAAAATTGACGCGAAACTTTCCTCACATAGAGAGGCAGCACCTATCGGGGCAATCTTTCTTTTGTGCTTGTTTTAAGCGATAGCGTCATAACATGACGACAGGAATTAAAAGCTTCATTGGAAAACTTAAAAGGAAGGTTCCAATGTAGATATGACATGACGAAAATGACGTTCAGTACGGCCATATGACCGTCAAAGTATGAACGGTCAAAAAGACCGCTATGGTCGTTCTAGTAGTTTTGGAATTCCGGTAGTTCTAGTGTTCATATCACTGTTTTAGTACAATAAGCCCACGTTAAGCCTTTTCTTATAACGAATGTTATAAGAAACGGTAAGGTAATGCCTACCTTTTCTTATAACGGTAAGGTAATGCTTAACGCGTAATTAAACGCGTTGCGTTCATATTCTGGGCTCATCTGATTTTTTATAAATAGTATGGTTTATTAATATGATGTGTACTGAGTTTGGTCCTTTAATATCACTGTCTTCGTACAGTAAGCCACGTTAAGCGTCGTCTTATAATGGTATTCTATGGTAAGAAAATGCTTAACGCATAATTAAACGTACGTGTTGCGTTCATATTCTGGGCTCATCTGATTTTTTTATACATAGTATGGTTTATTAATATGATGTGTACTGAGTTTGGTCCTTTAATATCACTGTCTTAGTACAGTAAGCCATGTTAAGCGTTTTTCACGTTAAGCATTTGAGAATGTCCCCCTGATGTGTATAGACAAACTCAAGCTCTAACGTGTTGCTTTGTGTAGGTCACGTGACATACTAACTATCCCTTCACTCTGGATCCAGGAAGATATTTCAAAAAGAACAGTCGAGTCGCGTCACAAATCAATCAAACTTAGAGAAATAAAGTAACTGAGAAAATCACGCCCCTCTTCCTCTCTTATTTAATGGTGGATTTCAAACTACTTTAGGTGCATACCGCCACCTACTGTACTGGAGTGTGTACCATGTAATTTTACAATTATTTAAATTCTACTCCACAACCCTGTGTCTTTTAAATATTTAAATAGTGCCTTCCTGGTGATTCTTATCTCCTCTCCCTCTTCTTCCGATTCCAGTATCCCTACCAGATTCCACTCCTGCCCTGACTCCTGAACCTTATCTTTAAACACCCGTCTTTCCACCTCATTCAATGTACAGTACAATATTACATGTTCAACATTTTCTTTAACTTCACAGTTCTCACTATCCCTCTTCCTCTCTCGTCACTTCCTGGTCTTTATACGGAGAAAGGTGAGTTCGGATTGGTTCCTGTGGGGAATGTTGTCACTTAGACTCATGATGATTGACACGATACCCAAAATCGTGAGACCTAAGAACAGACAGCCAAGAATGAAAGAAAGGGGGAAATAAAACAACCAAAATACGCCATAGACGTAACAAACGTGATCGTTATAAAGGTGTTTAACCCCCTGGGGTCGGCAAATGCACCGGCACGTGTTGCTCTGGGTTTTTTTTACATAGCAGCAAAATAGACTTAAAATAGTCCGTCTTTTTGGTCTTACAGACGTAAGAAATATGAAAAAATAAGCTGTTAAATGTCTACTTTTTTATGTGTCCACTTACAATCGAAATAAAACTGTGCTTTCTGCCTCTCCGTCTCCATAAACTTTTTTTCTGGTGCACGTCTCTAAACTTAAACAAAACTCAGCGAATACTATTCACCCAGGCATGAGCAATATATCTTTATAATAATTTAAGGCCCTGTTTACACGAGAACGCTCGTGGGTGAAAACGTAAAAATATTTTATCAGATGTGCCTTTCGTTTACACGGCGACGGCGTTTTTGGGGCTTAAAAACGCAAAAAAGTGAAACTACCCTCCAGAGTGGAAATCTTAAAAACGCTCCACCATCCCGTTCCCGTCTAAAGGCGGCGCGTACGCGTTTACGTCACAGGCATGCGCCAGTACAGGAAAATAACAAAACATTATCAAACTAAAATATAGCATTGATTTCATTGACCAAAAAAATAATAATTCTGAGCGACACGCAAAGAGCACAGAGAGTTAAAACAGCAGCTTTACTACATTGCCACCTAGCCGTCTGGAGTGCACACTACATCCAATTTCACACACTTTTGCGTCACCATATGCACGCAGATTTCCCCCTCATAACACTCGTCTAAACGCAGAATAATAAGTGATAACGCAACGCCACTTTTGCGTTTTCTCTTCAGATTGTTTCCGTGTAAACATAGCCTAAGTGTGTACTTTTAAATTATCAAATTCAAAACTAAAACAAATATTCTCTGTTTATGTAATCTATATAAAAAGAGCAGTTCTCATTTCAGCTCATTATAGCTCTTTGTCTTTTAATGTGACCACGCCCACGGAGACCGCGCGCTATTCAAAGCAAATGATCTGAGGCAATACATGCAAACATGCAAACCGGCCACATCAGCTCGATAAATAAAACACATCAAGTTTAATCAGATAAATGTCAACTTGCGAGTGAGGAATAATCCTGGGAAACTTACCTCAGAAGTGCTGGTTTCACTTCGAGGAGCAATGGATCCAGTTGAGGATTAGTAGTAAGTTTTTTATTCTTATATGCTTTGTTCTAATCGCGATATGGAATAGTGTCTGTAAACCGCAAAAAGACTGTTTAAATATGAATCGCGTTTCTGTGTGTGATGAATGAACTGCACATATGCGCGCTGTTGTGACTAGTTTGGGATAGACTATAAAGTTTTACTGTAAAATAGACATCAAATAAGCTTTTGTTAGCCAGTTTCTGCGCATATGTTAAATATATAGTATGTTTTGTCAAAAATAAACTCATCAACTAAGATGTTATAGTCTTTGTAACGTTAGGCTATATCAAACTAATGAATCCTTAACTTTGAAATATGTATGATACTTTAAAAAAAGAAAGATTACACTTGAAATATTGTTAAAATTGTAATTGTTGTTGATTTACATGGGAACACTTTTTAATAAAATAGCAAAAAATATATTTACAAGGTAGATGTAAAATAATCTTTATAGATCAAGATACCCAGCTAACACAAATACGTGACTGTGACGTAACTGCAACGTAATCTGGTGACCAAACTTTCGTCGTGGCAACGTAACTAGTTACGTCGTGGCAACCGGAAAAGTGAAATTCCTGGATTCGTTGCTACGACGTAACTTAGTAACGTTGTCAGTAAGTAACGGCGACGTCGTGGCAACGTTGCGGATCGACAGTCGTGTGTTGGTAACCATTTGGTAATTTTAGTTTTTAATAATATGGGCGGACATGCAGTGGTCTAATTTAACTTGTCCTCATTTGCCCAAAACTAGTTTAGAGACTTTTTCAACGACATATGAAAGATACAGACTCAAAATGTGATTAATTCAGTCCATTTACTATAGAACAAAGCACAAACAGCAAAAACAGTATGCAAACAGGTTATACATTTAAATGAACAAGGTTTTCCCCAAAAGCTTGAACATCGAACTGCTCCTAAACGTCTTCATTTTGGTGGCCCTAATAACGAAGCAAGAATAAGAAAAGAAAAATGCAAGAAAAAAGAATAGTTGAGTGTTTTCCCATTTAACATTTAAATACACAAAGCAATTAGCACTGAAAGATAGAATCTGTATAAGCAGAGTTTTTTTTTTAAATCGCTCATATATATTTTCTAACCATGGTCACAAAGTTATGTTGTGGCAAGTGCATTATTTCCTTTTAAAATAATTTGATAACTTCATGACGTATCACTATATTCTATAAAATCTTAGTTAGAATCTTAGAAATAATTTGATACGTTTGAAATATTTAATACATATTATTTTGTTTTTCTTCTTCTGAAGTCGTGATTACGATGTCCATTTTTTTTAAAACTAGATGACTAGTAGGCCTATTTATGATCATTCCTGAAGGCAGCATTAAACCCCCAAAATGTCAGGTGGTGGTGCAACTGTCTGAACAAATGAACAGACTAAAAGAAAATAATTTAAAATGGTGTCTTAATAATAAAAAATTAAAAACTATGCCATAATTTTAAGTTTGAAGCCTTTCCTATAATTGTCAATTATATGAAAGGCTTCAAACCTAAAATGATGGCATAGTTTTTAATTTATTGTTTTTTATAAATATCAGTAGTTTTAAAGCTGTTGAGATAATTGAGAAACTTTTGTCCAGCAATTTGTATATTCTCAAATGGTATTATGAATTTTAAGGTAATAACAGTAAACATGATAATGCATCATCCAAAGGAGCCTAACTGATCTCTTTGGCAGAGTGAAAAAGTTTGTAAAGCTCTCTCAAATACTGATAAAAACTGCTAATTTCAAGTATGGGTAGGTTGGTGGTACAACTACAATACATCATATTTTTGTTGTACCGCCTGACATAAAAACTTGAATTAGTTTAAACACTTTAAAATATCATTAAACATCTGAAAATTGTTTTAACACATTGTCTTCAAGAGTGTTGATGTCATTAGAAGTCTTCCCAAGTGAGGCTGGATCCGAACTGGAGCTGCTGTAATCTCTAGTAAAATATGCTGAGCATCCTGAGATAGAAACAAGGAGACAACAGGAGAAAGATTAGCATTGCTGCTGTTCATATTATTTCAGGCAAAAGATGGTCATGTGAACTTTTTACTATTTCATGACATAGTGCAAGATTATGAGATGTGTTACCGTAATTGAATGCTTGGCTAAAGAGATGATTTAAATTAGGATAGTGTTTCTGGGCCCCAAAAATTATCAGGAAGGTTATTCTAGAGTTATTCCCTTACATTTAGTGATCGACCGATATATCAGGTCGATATTTGCGTTTTTTTTACCGATGCCAATACACGGCTGCTGCGTTCGACTGATAGTTTTTCCCCGGCATTATTTATAGACAGGCGTCTGTAATTTGGGACAGCAAAGAATGTGATTTGGACTTTGACTTACTAGTCATATGGTGTGTAACGTCTTGGAGATGTTGTCCGACAGAACAGCCGCTCCGATTCTGCTGGGGTGCAGGCCATCAGCACGGTAGAGCCTAGGTCGTTTCCAGAACAGATTCAATTATTTACAAAGAGCAGTCTCTGTTCATTCACCATGACATTAACCATTCATTTAGTGCAAATAATCTACTGAACCTTTCTTGTCCTTGTCGGTACGTGGGAATGGTCCAGACACGACGATCTTTGCTTCAGGCGATGTTCTGCGTACCGTCTCGATCAGGCTCCTGTAGTCCCTCTTCAGAACCTCCGTCTGCCGCAGCCTGATGTCGTTCACCCCCGCGTGCAGCACGACAGCTCCTTCAGTGTTTTCAGAAAATGGAGCAAGGTTT